>CANPUZ010000305.1:0-69173 GCA_947579665.1 Sympetrum striolatum
GGTCAAATCTCGATAAAATAAGGGAAATTAAGGGTAAAAAAGAGGAGAAAAATTGAAATTTCGCTAAAATTATTCGTTTTTCTTGCTTTTTCGGTCAAATCTCGATAAAATGAGGAAAATTAAGGGAAAAAACGAGGATTAAAATTGATATTTCGCTAAAATTATTCGTTTTTCTTGCTTTTTTTCGGTCAAATTCGATAAAATAAGGAAAATTAAGATAAAAAAGAGGAAAAAAATAGAAATTTCGCTCAAATTATTTCGTTTTTCTTGCTTTTTTCGGTCAAATCTCGATAAAATAAGGAAAATTAAGGGTAAAAAAGAGGAAAAAATTGAAATTTCGCTAAAATTATTCGTTTTTCCTTGCTTTTTTTCGGTCAAAATCCCGATACAATAAGGAAAATTAAGGGTAAAAAAGAGGAAAAAAATTGAAATTTCGCTCAAATTATTCGTTTTTCTTGCTTTTTTTCGGTCAAATCTCGATAAAATAAGGAAAATTAAGGGAAAAAAAGAGGAAAAAAATAGAAATTTCGCTTAAATTATTCGTTTTCTTGCTTTTTTCGGTCAAATCTCGATAAATTAAGGAAAATTAAGGGTAAAAAAGAGGAAAAAAATAGAAATTTCGCTAAAATTATTCGTTTTTCTTGGTTTTTTCGGTCTAATCTCGATAAAATAAGGAAAATTAAGGGTAAAAAAGAGGAAAAAAATTGAAATTTCGCTAAAATTATTCGTTTTCTTGCTTTTTTCGGTCAAATCTCGATAAAATAAGGAAAATTAAGGGAAAAAAAGAGGATAAAAATTGATATTTCGCTAAAATTATTCGTTTTTCTTCCTTTTTTCGGTCAAATCTCGATAAAATATGGAAAATTAAGGGTAAAAAAGAGGAAAAAAAATTGAAATTTCGCTCAAATTATTCGTTTTTCTTGCTTTTTCGCTCAAATCTCGATAAAAATAAGGAAAATTAAGGGAAAAAAAGAGGAAAAAACCTGAAATTTCGCAAAAATTATTCGTTTTTCTTGCTTTTTTCGGTCAAATCTCGATAAAATAAGGAAAATGAAGGGAAAAAAAGAGGAAAAGAATTGAAATTTCGCTATAATTATTTGTTTTTCTTGCTTTTTTCGGTCAAATCTCTATAAAATAAGGAAAATTAAGGGTAAAAAAGAGGAAAAAAATTGAAATTTCGCTAAAATTATTCGTTTTTCCTGCTTTTTTTGGTCAAATCTCGATAAAATTAGGAAAATTAAGGGTAAAAAAGAGGAAAAAAATTGAAATTTCGCTAAAATTATTCGTTTTTCTTGCTTTTTTCGGTCAAATCTCGATAAAATGAGGAAAATTAAGGAAAAAACGAGGATAAAAATTGATATTTCGCTAAAATTATTCGTTTTTCTTGCTTTTTTCGGACAAACCTCGATAAAATACGGAAAATTAAGGTAAAAAAGAGGAAAAAAATTGAAATTTCGCTAAAATTATTCGTTTTTCTTGCTTTTTTCGGTCAAATCTCGATAAAATGAGGAAAATTAGGGAAAAAACGAGGATAAGAAATTGAAATTTCGCTAAAATTATTCGTTTTTCTTGCTTTTTTCGGACAAACCTCGATAAAATAAGGAAATTAATAAAAAAAAGAGGAAAAAAATTGAAATTTCGCTAAAATTATTCGTTTTTCTTGCTTTTTTCGGTCAAATCTCGATAAAATGAGGAAAATTAAGGGTAAAAAAGAGGAAAAAAATTGAAATTTCGCTAAAATTATTCGTTTTTCTTGCTTTTTTCGGTCAAATCTCGATAAAATGAGGAAAATTAAGGGAAAAAACGAGGATAAAAATTGATATTTCGCTAAAATTATTCGTTTTTCTTGCTTTTTTCGGACAAACCTCGATAAAATAAGGAAAATTTAGGGAAAAAGAGAAAAAAAATTGAAATTTCGCTAAAATTATTCGTTTTTCTTGCTTTTTTCGGTCAAATCTCGATTAAATAAGGAAAATTAAGGGAAAAAAGAGGAAAAAAATTGAGATTTCGCTAAAATTATTCGTTTTTCTTGCTTTTTTCGGTCAAATCTCGATAAAATGAGGAAAATTAAGGGAAAAAAAGGATGAAAATTGATATTTCGCTAAAATTATTCGTTTTTCTTACTTTTTTTGGTCAAATCTCGATAAAATGAGGAAAATTAAGGGAAAAAAGAGGAAAAAAATTGAAATTTCGCTAAAATTATTCGTTTTTCCTGCTTTTTTCGGTCAAATCTCGATAAATGAGGAAAATTAAGGGTAAAAAAGAGGAAAAAAATTGAAATTTCGCTAAAATTATTCGTTTTTTCTTGCTTTTTTCGGTCAAATCTCGATAAAATGAGGAAAATTAAGGGAAAAAACGAGGATAAAAATTGATATTTCGCTAAAATTATTCGTTTTTCTTGCTTTTTTTCGGACAAACCTCGATAAAATAAGGAAAATTAAGGGAAAAAAGAGGAAAAAAATTGAAATTTCACTAAAATTATTCGTTTTTATTGCTTTTTTCGGTCAAATCTCGATAAAATGAGGAAAATTAAGGGTAAAAAAGAGGAAAAAAATTGAAATTTCGCTAAAATAATTCGTTTTTCTTGCTTTTTTCGGTCAAATCTCGATAAAATGAGGAAAATTAAGGGAAAAAACGAGGATAAAAATTGATATTTCGCTAAAATTATTCGTTTTTCTTGCTTTTTTCGGACAAACCTCGATAAAATAAGGAAAATTTAGGGAAAAAAGAGGAAAAAAATTGAAATTTCGCTAAAATTATTCGTTTTTCTTGCTTTTTTCGGTCAAATCTCGATAAAATAAGGAAAATTAATAAAAAAAAGAGGAAAAAAATTGAAATTTCGCTAAAATTATTCGTTTTTCTTGCTTTTTTCGGACAAATCTCGATAAAATAAGGAAAATTAAGGGAAAAAAAGAGGAAAAGAATTGAAATTTCGCTATAATTATTTGTTTTTCTTGCTTTTTTTCGGTCAAATCTCTATAAAATAAGGAAAATTAAGGGAAAAAAAGAGGATAAAAATTGATATATCGATAAAATTATTCTTTTTTCTAGGTTTTTTTTGGACAAACCTCGATAAAATAAGGAAAATTTAGGGAAAAAAGAGGAAAAAAATTGAAATTTCGCTAAAATTATTCGTTTTTCTTGCTTTTTTCGGTCAAATCTCGATAAAATAAGGAAAATTAATAAAAAAAAGAGGAAAAAAATTGAAATTTCGCTAAAATTATTCGTTTTTCTTGCTTTTTTCGGACAAATCTCGATAAAATAAGGAAAATTAAGGGAAAAAAAGAGGAAAAGAATTGAAATTTCGCTATAATTATTTGTTTTTCTTGCTTTTTTCGGTCAAATCTCTACAAAATAAGGAAAATTAAGGGAAAAAAAGAGGATAAAAATTGATATTTCGATAAAATTATTCTTTTTTCTAGGTTTTTTGCGGTCAAATCTCGTAAAATAAGGAAAATTAAGGGAAAAAAAGAGGAAAAAAAAATGAAATTTCGCTAAAATTATTCGTTTTTCTTGCTTTTTTCGGTCAAATCTCGATAAAATAAGGAAAATTAAGGGAAAAAAAGAGGAAAAAAAATTGAAATTTTGCTAAAATTATTCGTTTTTCTTGCTTTTTTCGGTCAAATCTCTATAAAATAAGGAAATTAAGGGAAAAAAAGAGGATAAAAATTGATATTTCGATAAAATTATTCGTTTTTCTTGCTTTTTTTGGTCAAATCTCGATATAATAAGGAAAATTAAGGGAAAGCAGAGGATAAAAATTGAAATTTCGCTAAAATTATTCGTTTTTCTTGCTTTTTTCGGTCAAATCTCGATAAATAAGGAAAAATTAAGGAAAAAAGAGGATAAAAATTATATTTCGCTAAAATTATTCGTTTTTCTTGCTTTTTTTGGTCACATCTCGATAAAATAAGGAAAATTAAGGGAAAAAAAGAGGAAAAAAATTGAAATTTCGCTAAAATTATTCGTTTTTCTTGCTTTTTTCGGTCAAATCTCGATAAAATAAGGAATATTAAGGGAAAAAAAGAGGATAAAAATTGATATTTCGCTAAAATTATTCATTTTTCTTGCTTTTTTCGGTCAAATCTCGATAAAATAAGGAAAATTAAGGGAAAAAAAGAGGAAAAAAACTGAAATTTCGCTAAAATTATTAGTTTTTCTTGCTTTTTTCGGACAAATCTCGATAAAATAAGGAAAATTAAGGGAAAAAAAGAGGAATAGAATTGAAATTTCGCTATAATTATTCGTTTTTCTTGCTTTTTTCGGTCAAATCTCTATAAAATAAGGAAAATTAAAGTAAAAAAAGAGGAAAAAAATTGAAATTTCGCTAAAATTATTCGTTTTTCCTGCTTTTTTCGGTCAAATCTCGATAAAATGAGGAAAATTAAGGTAAAAAAGAGGAAAAAAATTGAAATTTCGCTAAAATTATTCGTTTTTCTTGCTTTTTTCGGTCAAATCTCGATAAAATGAGGAAAATTAAGGGAAAAAACGAGGATAAAAATTGATATTTCGCTAAAATTATTCGTTTTTCTTGCTTTTTTCGGACAAACCTAAATAAAATAAGGAAAATTAAGGGTAAAAAAGAGGAAAAAAATTGAAATATCGCTAAAATTATTCTTTTTTCTTGCTTTTTTCGGTCAAATCTCGATAAAATGAGGAAAATTAAGGGAAAAAACGAGGATAAAAATTGATATTTCGCTAAAATTATTCGTTTTTCTTGCTTTTTTCGGACAAACCTCGATTAAATAAGGAAAATTAAGGGAAAAAAGAGGAAAAAAATTGAAATTTCGCTAAAATTATTCGTTTTTCTTGCTTTTTTCGGTCAAATCTCGATAAAATGAGGAAAATTAAGGGTAAAAAAGAGGAAAAAAATTGAAATTTCGCTAAAATTATTCGTTTTTCTTGCTTTTTTTCGGTCAAATCTCGATAAAATGAGGAAAATTAAGGGAAAAAACGAGGATAAAAATTGATATTTCGCTAAAATTATTCGTTTTTCTTGCTTTTTTCGGACAAACCTCGATAAAATAAGGAAAATTTAGGGAAAAAAGAGGAAAAAAATTGAAATTTCGCTAAAATTATTCGTTTTTCTTGTTTTTTTTCGGTCAAATCTCGATAAAATAAGGAAAATTAATAAAAAAAAGAGGAAAAAAATTGAAATTTCGCTAAAATTATTCGTTTTTCTTGCTTTTTTCGGACAAATCTCGATAAAATAAGGAAAATTAAGGGAAAAAAAGAGGAAAAGAATTGAAATTTCGCTATAATTATTTGTTTTTCTTGCTTTTTTCGGTCAAATCTCTATAAAATAAGGAAAATTAAGGGAAAAAATAGGATAAAAATTGATATTTCGATAAAATTATTCTTTTTTCTTGGTTTTTTGCGGTCAAATCTCGTTAAAATAAGGAAAATTAAGGGAAAAAAAGAGGAAAAAAAATGAAATTTCGCTAAAATTATTCGTTTTTCTTGCTTTTTTCGGTCAAATCTCGATAAAATAAGGAAAATTAAGGGAAAAAAAGAGGAAAAAAATTGAAATTTTGCTAAAATTATTCGTTTTTCTTGCTTTTTTCGGTCAAATCTCTATAAAATAAGGAAAATTAAGGGAAAAAAAGTGGATAAAAATTGATATTTCGATAAAATTATTCGTTTTTCTTGCTTTTTTTGGTCAAATCTCGATAAAATAAGGAAAATTAAGGGAAAAAAGAGGATAGAAATTGAAATTTCGCTAAAATTATTCGTTTTTCTTGCTTTTTTCGGTCAAATCTCGATAAAATAAGGAAAATTAAGGGAAAAAAGAGGATAAAAATTTATATTTCGCTAAAATTATTCGTTTTTCTTGCTTTTTTTGGTCACATCTCGATAAAATAAGGAAAATTAAGGGAAAAAAAGAGGAAAAAAATTGAAATTTCCCTAAAATTATTCGTTTTTCTTGCTTTTTTCGGTCAAATCTCGATAAAATAAGGAATATTAAGGGAAAAAAAGAGGATAAAAATTGATATTTCGCTAAAATTATTCATTTTTCTTGCTTTTTTCGGTCAAATCTCGATAAAATAAGGAAAATTAAGGGAAAAAAAGAGGAAAAAAACTGAAATTTCGCTAAAATTATTCGTTTTTCTTGCTTTTTTCGGACAAATCTCGATAAAATAAGGAAAATTAAGGGAAAAAAAGAGGAAAAGAATTGAAATTTCGCTATAATTATTTGTTTTTGTTGCTTTTTTCGGTCAAATCTCTATAAAATAAGGAAAATTAAGGGTAAAAAAGAGGAAAAAAATTGAAATTTCGCTAAAATTATTCGTTTTTCTTGCTTTTTTCGGTCAAATCTCGATAAAATGAGGAAAATTAAGGGAAAAAACGAGGATAAAAATTGATATTTCGCTAAAATTATTCGTTTTTCTTGCTTTTTTCGGACAAACCTCGATAAAATGAGGAAAATTAAGGGAAAAAAACGAGGATAAAAATTGATATTTCGCTAAAATTATTCGTTTTTCTTGCTTTTTTCGGTCAAATCTCGATAAAATAAGGAAAATTAAGGGAAAAAAGAGGATAAAAATTTATATTTCGCTAAAATTATTCGTTTTTCTTGCTTTTTTTGGTCACATCTCGATAAAATAAGGAAAATTAAGGGAAAAAAAGAGGAAAAAAATTGAAATTTCCCTAAAATTATTCGTTTTTCTTGCTTTTTTCGGTCAAATCTCGATAAAATAAGGAATATTAAGGGAAAAAAAGAGGATAAAAATTGATATTTCGCTAAAATTATTCATTTTTCTTGCTTTTTTCGGTCAAATCTCGATAAAATAAGGAAAATTAAGGGAAAAAAAGAGGAAAAAAACTGAAATTTCGCTAAAATTATTCGTTTTTCTTGCTTTTTTCGGACAAATCTCGATAAAATAAGGAAAATTAAGGGAAAAAAAGAGGAAAAGAATTGAAATTTCGCTATAATTATTTGTTTTTGTTGCTTTTTTCGGTCAAATCTCTATAAAATAAGGAAAATTAAGGGTATAAAAGAGGAAAAAAATTGAAATTTCGCTAAAATTATTCGTTTTTCTTGCTTTTTTCGGACAAACCTCGATAAAATGAGGAAAATTAAGGGAAAAAACGAGGATAAAAATTGATATTTCGCTAAAATTATTCGTTTTTCTTGCTTTTTTCGGACAAACCTCGATAAAATGAGGAAAATTAAGGGAAAAAACGAGGATAAAAATTGATATTTCGCTAAAATTATTCGTTTTTCTTGCTTTTTTCGGACAAACCTCGATAAAATAAGGAAAATTAAGGGAAAAAAGAGGAAAAAAATTGAAATTTCGCTAAAATTATTCGTTTTTCTTGCTTTTTTCGGTCAAATCTCGATAAAATGAGGAAAATTAAGGGTAGAAAAGAGGAAAAAAATTGAAATTTCGCTAAAATTATTCGTTTTTCTTGCTTTTTTCGGTCAAATCTCGATAAAATGAGGAAAATTAAGGGAAAAAACGAGGATAAAAATTGATATTTCGCTAAAATTATTCGTTTTTCTTGCTTATTTCGGACAAACCTCGATAAAATAAGGAAAATTTAGGGAAAAAAGAGGAAAAAAATTGAAATTTCGCTAAAATTATTCGTTTTTCTTGCTTTTTTCGGTCAAATCTCGATAAAATAAGGAAAATTAATAAAAAAAAGAGGAAAAAAATTGAAATTTCGCTAAAATTATTCGTTTTTCTTGCTTTTTTCGGACAAATCTCGATAAAATAAGGAAAATTAAGGGAAAAAAAGAGGAAAAGAATTGAAATTTCGCTATAATTATTTGTTTTTCTTGCTTTTTTCGGTCAAATCTCTATAAAATAAGGAAAATTAAGGGAAAAAAAGAGGATAAAAATTGATATTTCGATAAAATTATTCTTTTTTCTTGGTTTTTTGCGGTCAAATCTCGTTAAAATAAGGAAAATTAAGGGAAAAAAAGAGGAAAAAAAATGAAATTTCGCTAAAATTATTCGTTTTTCTTGCTTTTTTCGGTCAAATCTCGATAAAATGAGGAAAATTAAAGGAAAAAACGAGGATAAAAATTGATATTTCGCTAAAATTATTCGTTTTTCTTGCTTTTTTCGGTCAAATATCGATAAAATAAGGAAAATTAAGGGAAAAAAAGAGGATAAAAATTGATATTTCGCTAAAATTATTCGTTTTTCTTGCTTTTTTCGGTCAAATCTCGATAAAATAAAGAAAATAAAGGGAAAAAAAGAGGATTAAAATTGATATTTCGCTAAAATTATTCGTTTTTCTTGCTATTTTCGGTCAAATCTCGATAAAATAAGGAAAATTAAGGGAAAAAATAGGATAAAAATTGATATTTCGATAAAATTATTCTTTTTTCTTGGTTTTTTGCGGTCAAATCTCGTTAAAATAAGGAAAATTAAGGGAAAAAAAGAGGAAAAAAAATGAAATTTCGCCAAAATTATTCGTTTTTCTTGCTTTTTTCGGTCAAATCTCGATAAAATAAGGAAAATTAAGGGAAAAAAAGAGGAAAAAAATTGAAATTTTGCTAAAATTATTCGTTTTTCTTGCTTTTTTCGGTCAAATCTCTATAAAATAAGGAAAATTAAGGGAAAAAAAGAGGATAAAAATTGATATTTCGATAAAATTATTCGTTTTTCTTGCTTTTTTTGGTCAAATCTCGATAAAAAAAGGAAAATTAAGGGAAAAAAGAGGATAAAAATTGAAATTTCGCTAAAATTATTCGTTTTTCTTGCTTTTTTCGGTCAAATCTCGATAAAATAAGGAAAATTAAGGGAAAAAAGATGATAAAAATTTATATTTCGCTAAAATTATTCGTTTTTCTTGCTTTTTTTGGTCACATCTCGATAAAATAAGGAAAATTAAGGGAAAAAAAGAGGAAAAAAATTGAAATTTCCCTAAAATTATTCGTTTTTCTTGCTTTTTTCGGTCAAATCTCGATAAAATAAGGAATATTAAGGGAAAAAAAGAGGATAAAAATTGATATTTCGCTAAAATTATTCATTTTTCTTGCTTTTTTCGGTCAAATCTCGATAAAATAAGGAAAATTAAGGGAAAAAAAGAGGAAAAAAACTGAAATTTCGCTAAAATTATTCGTTTTTCTTGCTTTTTTCGGACAAATCTCGATAAAATAAGGAAAATTAAGGGAAAAAAAGAGGAAAAGAATTGAAATTTCGCTATAATTATTTGTTTTTCTTGCTTTTTTCGGTCAAATCTCTATAAAATAAGGAAAATTAAGGGTATAAAAGAGGAAAAAAATTGAAATTTCGCTAAAATTATTCGTTTTTCCTGCTTTTTTCGGTCAAATCTCGATAAAATGAGGAAAATTAAGGGTAAAAAAGAGGAAAAAAATTGAAATTTCGCTAAAATTATTCGTTTTTCTTGCTTTTTTCGGTCAAATCTCGATAAAATGAGGAAAATTAAGGGAAAAAACGAGGATAAAAATTGATATTTCGCTAAAATTATTCGTTTTTCTTGCTTTTTTCGGACAAACCTCGATAAAATGAGGAAAATTAAGGGAAAAAACGAGGATAAAAATTGATATTTCGCTAAAATTATTCGTTTTTCTTGCTTTTTTCGGACAAACCTCGATAAAATGAGGAAAATTAAGGGAAAAAACGAGGATAAAAATTGATATTTCGCTAAAATTATTCGTTTTTCTTGCTTTTTTCGGACAAACCTCGATAAAATAAGGAAAATTAAGGGAAAAAAGAGGAAAAAAATTGAAATTTCGCTAAAATTATTCGTTTTTCTTGCTTTTTTCGGTCAAATCTCGATAAAATGAGGAAAATTAAGGGTAGAAAAGAGGAAAAAAATTGAAATTTCGCTAAAATTATTCGTTTTTCTTGCTTTTTTCGGTCAAATCTCGATAAAATGAGGAAAATTAAGGGAAAAAACGAGGATAAAAATTGATATTTCGCTAAAATTATTCGTTTTTCTTGCTTTTTTCGGACAAACCTCGATAAAATAAGGAAAATTTAGGGAAAAAAGAGGAAAAAAATTGAAATTTCGCTAAAATTATTCGTTTTTCTTGCTTTTTTCGGTCAAATCTCGATAAAATAAGGAAAATTAATAAAAAAAAGAGGAAAAAAATTGAAATTTCGCTAAAATTATTCGTTTTTCTTGCTTTTTTCGGACAAATCTCGATAAAATAAGGAAAATTAAGGGAAAAAAAGAGGAAAAGAATTGAAATTTCGCTATAATTATTTGTTTTTCTTGCTTTTTTCGGTCAAATCTCTATAAAATAAGGAAAATTAAGGGAAAAAAAGAGGATAAAAATTGATATTTCGATAAAATTATTCTTTTTTCTTGGTTTTTTGCGGTCAAATCTCGTTAAAATAAGGAAAATTAAGGGAAAAAAAGAGGAAAAAAAATGAAATTTCGCTAAAATTATTCGTTTTTCTTGCTTTTTTCGGTCAAATCTCGATAAAATGAGGAAAATTGAGGGAAAAAACGAGGATAAAAATTGATATTTCGCTAAAATTATTCGTTTTTCTTGCTTTTTTCGGTCAAATATCGATAAAATAAGGAAAATTAAGGGAAAAAAAGAGGATAAAAATTGATATTTCGCTAAAATTATTCGTTTTTCTTGCTTTTTTCGGTCAAATCTCGATAAAATAAGGAAAATAAAGGGAAAAAAAGAGGATTAAAATTGATATTTCGCTAAAATTATTCGTTTTTCTTGCTATTTTCGGTCAAATCTCGATAAAATGAGGAAAATTAAGGGTAAAAAAGAGGAAAAAAATTGAAATTTCGCTAAAATTATTCGTTTTTCTTGCTTTTTTCGGTCAAATCTCGATAAAATGAGGAAAATTAAGGGAAAAAACGAGGATAAAAATTGATATTTCGCTAAAATTATTCGTTTTTCTTGCTTTTTTCGGACAAACCTCGATAAAATGAGGAAAATTAAGGGAAAAAACGAGGATAAAAATTGATATTTCGCTAAAATTATTCGTTTTTCTTGCTTTTTTCGGACAAACCTCGATAAAATGAGGAAAATTAAGGGAAAAAACGAGGATAAAAATTGATATTTCGCTAAAATTATTCGTTTTTCTTGCTTTTTTCGGACAAACCTCGATAAAATAAGGAAAATTAAGGGAAAAAAGAGGAAAAAAATTGAAATTTCGCTAAAATTATTCGTTTTTCTTGCTTTTTTCGGTCAAATCTCGATAAAATGAGGAAAATTAAGGGTAGAAAAGAGGAAAAAAATTGAAATTTCGCTAAAATTATTCGTTTTTCTTGCTTTTTTCGGACAAACCTCGATAAAATAAGGAAAATTTAGGGAAAAAAGAGGAAAAAAATTGAAATTTCGCTAAAATTATTCGTTTTTCTTGCTTTTTTCGGTCAAATCTCGATAAAATAAGGAAAATTAATAAAAAAAAGAGGAAAAAAATTGAAATTTCGATAAAATTATTCGTTTTTCTTGCTTTTTTCGGACAAATCTCGATAAAATAAGGAAAATTAAGGGAAAAAAAGAGGAAAAGAATTGAAATTTCGCTATAATTATTTGTTTTTCTTGCTTTTTTCGGTCAAATCTCTATAAAATAAGGAAAATTAAGGGAAAAAAAGAGGATAAAAATTGATATTTCGATAAAATTATTCTTTTTTCTTGGTTTTTTGCGGTCAAATCTCGTTAAAATAAGGAAAATTAAGGGAAAAAAAGAGGAAAAAAAATGAAATTTCGCTAAAATTATTCGTTTTTCTTGCTTTTTTCGGTCAAATCTCGATAAAATGAGGAAAATTAAGGGAAAAAACGAGGATAAAAATTGATATTTCGCTAAAATTATTCGTTTTTCTTGTTTTTTTCGGTCAAATATCGATAAAATAAGGAAAATTAAGGGAAAAAAAGAGGATAAAAATTGATATTTCGCTAAAATTATTCGTTTTTCTTGCTTTTTTCGGTCAAATCTCGATAAAATAAGGAAAATAAAGGGAAAAAAAGAGGATTAAAATTGATATTTCGCTAAAATTATTCGTTTTTCTTGCTATTTTCGGTCAAATCTCGATAAAATAAGGAAAATTAAGGGTAAAAAAGAGGAAAAAAATTGAAATTTCGCTAAAATTATTCGTTTTTCTTGCATTTTTCGGTCAAATCTCGATAAAATAAGGAATATTAAGGGAAAAAAGAGGAAAAAAATTGATATTTCGCTAAAATTATTCATTTTTCTTGCTTTTTTCGGTCAAATCTCGATAAAGTAACGGAAAAAAAGAGGAAAAAATTGAAATTTCGCTAAAATTATTCGTTTTTCTTGCTTTTTTCGGTCAAATCTCGATTAAATAAGGAAAATTAAGGGAAAAAAAGAGGAAAAAAATTGAAATTTCGCTAAAATTATTCGTTTTTCTTGCTTTTTTCGGTCAAATCTCGATAAAATGAGGAAAATTAAGGGAAAAAAAGGATGAAAATTGATATTTCGCTAAAATTATTCGTTTTTCTTACTTTTTTTGGTCAAATCTCGATAAAATAAGGAAAATTAAGGGATAAAAAGAGGAAAAAAATTGAAATTTCGCTAAAATTATTCGTTTTTCTTGCTTTTTTCGGTCAAATCTCGATAAAATAAGGAAAATTAAGGGAAAAAAAGAGGAAAAAAATTGAAATTTCGCTAAAATTATTCGTTTTTCTTGCTTTTTTCGGTCAAATCTCGATAAAATGAGGAAAATTAAGGAAAAAAAAGGATGAAAATTGATATTTCGCTAAAATTATTCGTTTTTCTTACTTTTTTTGGTCAAATCTCGATAAAATAAGGAAAATTAAGGGATAAAAAGAGGAAAAAAATTGAAATTTCGCTAAAATTATTCGTTTTTCTTGCTTTTTTCGGTCAAATCTCGATAAAGTAAGGGAAAAAAAGAGGAAAATATTGAAATTTCGCTAAAATTATTCGATTTTCTTGCTTTTTTCGGTCAAATCTCGATTAAATAAGGAAAATTAAGGAAAAAAAGAGGAAAAAAATTGAAATTTCGCTAAAATTATTCGTTTTTCTTGCTTTTTTCGGCCAAATCTCGATAAAATGAGGAAAATTAAGGGAAAAAAAGGATGAAAATTGATATTTCTCTAAAATTATTCGTTTTTCTTACTTTTTTTGGTCAAATCTCGATAAAATAAGGAAAATTAAGGGATAAAAAGAGGAAAAAAATTGAAATTTCGCTAAAATTATTCGTTTTCCTTGCTTTTTTCGGTCAAATCTCGATAAAATAAGGAAAATTAAGGGAAAAAAGAGGAAAAAAATTGAAATTTCGCTAAAATTATTCGTTTTTCTTGCTTTTTTCTGTCAAATCTCGATAAAATAAGGAAAATTAAGGGAAAAAAGAGGAAAAAAATAGAAATTTCGCTAAAATTATTCGTTTTTCTTGCTTTTTTCGGTCAAATCTCGATAAAATAAGGAAAATTAAGGGTAAAAAAGAGGAAAAAAATTGAAATTTCGCTAAAATTATTCGTTTTTCTTGCTTTTTTCGGTCAAATCTCGATAAAATGAGGAAAATTAAGGGAAAAAACGAGGATAAAAATTGATATTTCGCTAAAATTATTCGTTTTTCTTGCTTTTTTCGGTCAAATATCGATAAAATAAGGAAAATTAAGGGAAAAAAAGAGGATAAAAATTGATATTTCGCTAAAATTATTCGTTTTTCTTGCTTTTTTCGGTCAAATCTCGATAAAAGAAGGAAAATAAAGGGAAAAAAAGAGGATTAAAATTGATATTTCGCTAAAATTATTCGTTTTTCTTGCTATTTTCGGTCAAATCTCGATAAAATAAGGAAAATTAAGGGTAAAAAAGAGGAAAAAAATTGAAATTTCGCTAAAATTATTCGTTTTTCCTGCTTTTTTCGGTCAAATCTCGATAAAATGAGGAAAATTAAGGGTAAAAAAGAGGAAAAAAATTGAAATTTCGCTAAAATTATTCGTTTTTCTTGCTTTTTTCGGTCAAATCTCGATAAAATGAGGAAAATTAAGGGAAAAAACGAGGATAAAAATTGATATTTCGCTAAAATTATTCGTTTTTCTTGCTTTTTTCGGACAAACCTCGATAAAATAAGGAAAATTAAGGGAAAAAAGAGGAAAAAAATTGAAATTTCGCTAAATTTTTCGTTTTTCTTGCTTTTTTCGGTCAAATCTCGATAAAATGAGGAAAATTAAGGGTAAAAAAGAGGAAAAAAATTGAAATTTCGCTAAAACTATTCGTTTTTCTTGCTTTTTTCGGTCAAATCTCGATAAAATGAGGAAAATTAAGGGAAAAAACGAGGATAAAAATTGATATTTCGCTAAAATTATTCGTTTTTCTTGCTTTTTTCGGACAAACCTCGATAAAATAAGGAAAATTTAGGGAAAAAAGAGGAAAAAAATTGAAATTTCGCTAAAATTATTCGTTTTTCTTGCTTTTTTCGGTCAAATCTCGATAAAATAAGGAAAATTAATAAAAAAAGAGGAAAAAAATTGATATTTCGCTAAAATTATTCGTTTTTCTTGCTATTTTCGGTCAAATCTCGATAAAATAAGGAAAATTAAGGGAAAAAATAGGATAAAAATTGATATTTCGATAAAATTATTCTTTTTTCTTGGTTTTTTGCGGTCAAATCTCGTTAAAATAAGGAAAATTAAGGGAAAAAAAGAGGAAAAAAAATGAAATTTCGCCAAAATTATTCGTTTTTCTTGCTTTTTTCGGTCAAATCTCGATAAAATAAGGAAAATTAAGGGAAAAAAAGAGGAAAAAAATTGAAATTTTGCTAAAATTATTCGTTTTTCTTGCTTTTTTCGGTCAAATCTCTATAAAATAAGGAAAATTAAGGGAAAAAAAGAGGATAAAAATTGATATTTCGATAAAATTATTCGTTTTTCTTGCTTTTTTTGGTCAAATCTCGATAAAAAAAGGAAAATTAAGGGAAAAAAGAGGATAAAAATTGAAATTTCGCTAAAATTATTCGTTTTTCTTGCTTTTTTCGGTCAAATCTCGATAAAATAAGGAAAATTAAGGGAAAAAAGAGGATAAAAATTTATATTTCGCTAAAATTATTCGTTTTTCTTGCTTTTTTTGGTCACATCTCGATAAAATAAGGAAAATTAAGGGAAAAAAAGAGGAAAAAAATTGAAATTTCCCTAAAATTATTCGTTTTTCTTGCTTTTTTCGGTCAAATCTCGATAAAATAAGGAATATTAAGGGAAAAAAAGAGGATAAAAATTGATATTTCGCTAAAATTATTCATTTTTCTTGCTTTTTTCGGTCAAATCTCGATAAAATAAGGAAAATTAAGGGAAAAAAAGAGGAAAAAAACTGAAATTTCGCTAAAATTATTCGTTTTTCTTGCTTTTTTCGGACAAATCTCGATAAAATAAGGAAAATTAAGGGAAAAAAAGAGGAAAAGAATTGAAATTTCGCTATAATTATTTGTTTTTCTTGCTTTTTTCGGTCAAATCTCTATAAAATAAGGAAAATTAAGGGTATAAAAGAGGAAAAAAATTGAAATTTCGCTAAAATTATTCGTTTTTCCTGCTTTTTTCGGTCAAATCTCGATAAAATGAGGAAAATTAAGGGTAAAAAAGAGGAAAAAAATTGAAATTTCGCTAAAATTATTCGTTTTTCTTGCTTTTTTCGGTCAAATCTCGATAAAATGAGGAAAATTAAGGGAAAAAACGAGGATAAAAATTGATATTTCGCTAAAATTATTCGTTTTTCTTGCTTTTTTCGGACAAACCTCGATAAAATGAGGAAAATTAAGGGAAAAAACGAGGATAAAAATTGATATTTCGCTAAAATTATTCGTTTTTCTTGCTTTTTTCGGACAAACCTCGATAAAATGAGGAAAATTAAGGGAAAAAACGAGGATAAAAATTGATATTTCGCTAAAATTATTCGTTTTTCTTGCTTTTTTCGGACAAACCTCGATAAAATAAGGAAAATTAAGGGAAAAAAGAGGAAAAAAATTGAAATTTCGCTAAAATTATTCGTTTTTCTTGCTTTTTTCGGTCAAATCTCGATAAAATGAGGAAAATTAAGGGTAGAAAAGAGGAAAAAAATTGAAATTTCGCTAAAATTATTCGTTTTTCTTGCTTTTTTCGGTCAAATCTCGATAAAATGAGGAAAATTAAGGGAAAAAACGAGGATAAAAATTGATATTTCGCTAAAATTATTCGTTTTTCTTGCTTTTTTCGGACAAACCTCGATAAAATAAGGAAAATTTAGGGAAAAAAGAGGAAAAAAATTGAAATTTCGCTAAAATTATTCGTTTTTCTTGCTTTTTTCGGTCAAATCTCGATAAAATAAGGAAAATTAATAAAAAAAAGAGGAAAAAAATTGAAATTTCGCTAAAATTATTCGTTTTTCTTGCTTTTTTCGGACAAATCTCGATAAAATAAGGAAAATTAAGGGAAAAAAAGAGGAAAAGAATTGAAATTTCGCTATAATTATTTGTTTTTCTTGCTTTTTTCGGTCAAATCTCTATAAAATAAGGAAAATTAAGGGAAAAAAAGAGGATAAAAATTGATATTTCGATAAAATTATTCTTTTTTCTTGGTTTTTTGCGGTCAAATCTCGTTAAAATAAGGAAAATTAAGGGAAAAAAAGAGGAAAAAAAATGAAATTTCGCTAAAATTATTCGTTTTTCTTGCTTTTTTCGGTCAAATCTCGATAAAATAAGGAAAATTTAGGGAAAAAAGAGGAAAAAAATTGAAATTTCGCTAAAATTATTCGTTTTTCTTGCTTTTTTCGGTCAAATCTCGATAAAATAAGGAAAATTAATAAAAAAAGAGGAAAAAAATTGATATTTCGCTAAAATTATTCGTTTTTCTTGCTATTTTCGGTCAAATCTCGATAAAATAAGGAAAATTAAGGGAAAAAATAGGATAAAAATTGATATTTCGATAAAATTATTCTTTTTTCTTGGTTTTTTGCGGTCAAATCTCGTTAAAATAAGGAAAATTAAGGGAAAAAAAGAGGAAAAAAAATGAAATTTCGCTAAAATTATTCGTTTTTCTTGCTTTTTTCGGTCAAATCTCGATAAAATGAGGAAAATTGAGGGAAAAAACGAGGATAAAAATTGATATTTCGCTAAAATTATTCGTTTTTCTTGCTTTTTTCGGTCAAATATCGATAAAATAAGGAAAATTAAGGGAAAAAAAGAGGATAAAAATTGATATTTCGCTAAAATTATTCGTTTTTCTTGCTTTTTTCGGTCAAATCTCGATAAAATAAGGAAAATAAAGGGAAAAAAAGAGGATTAAAATTGATATTTCGCTAAAATTATTCGTTTTTCTTGCTATTTTCGGTCAAATCTCGATAAAATGAGGAAAATTAAGGGTAAAAAAGAGGAAAAAAATTGAAATTTCGCTAAAATTATTCGTTTTTCTTGCTTTTTTCGGTCAAATCTCGATAAAATGAGGAAAATTAAGGGAAAAAACGAGGATAAAAATTGATATTTCGCTAAAATTATTCGTTTTTCTAGCTTTTTTCGGACAAACCTCGATAAAATGAGGAAAATTAAGGGAAAAAACGAGGATAAAAATTGATATTTCGCTAAAATTATTCGTTTTTCTTGCTTTTTTCGGACAAACCTCGATAAAATAAGGAAAATTTAGGGAAAAAAGAGGAAAAAAATTGAAATTTCGCTAAAATTATTCGTTTTTCTTGCTTTTTTCGGTCAAATCTCGATAAAATAAGGAAAATTAATAAAAAAAGAGGAAAAAAATTGATATTTCGCTAAAATTATTCGTTTTTCTTGCTATTTTCGGTCAAATCTCGATAAAATAAGGAAAATTAAGGGAAAAAATAGGATAAAAATTGATATTTCGATAAAATTATTCTTTTTTCTTGGTTTTTTGCGGTCAAATCTCGTTAAAATAAGGAAAATTAAGGGAAAAAAAGAGGAAAAAAAATGAAATTTCGCCAAAATTATTCGTTTTTCTTGCTTTTTTCGGTCAAATCTCGATAAAATAAGGAAAATTAAGGGAAAAAAAGAGGAAAAAAATTGAAATTTTGCTAAAATTATTCGTTTTTCTTGCTTTTTTCGGTCAAATCTCTATAAAATAAGGAAAATTAAGGGAAAAAAAGAGGATAAAAATTGATATTTCGATAAAATTATTCGTTTTTCTTGCTTTTTTTGGTCAAATCTCGATAAAAAAAGGAAAATTAAGGGAAAAAAGAGGATAAAAATGGAAATTTCGCTAAAATTATTCGTTTTTCTTGCTTTTTTCGGTCAAATCTCGATAAAATAAGGAAAATTAAGGGAAAAAAGAGGATAAAAATTTATATTTCGCTAAAATTATTCGTTTTTCTTGCTTTTTTTGGTCACATCTCGATAAAATAAGGAAAATTAAGGGAAAAAAAGAGGAAAAAAATTGAAATTTCCCTAAAATTATTCGTTTTTCTTGCTTTTTTCGGTCAAATCTCGATAAAATAAGGAATATTAAGGGAAAAAAAGAGGATAAAAATTGATATTTCGCTAAAATTATTCATTTTTCTTGCTTTTTTCGGTCAAATCTCGATAAAATAAGGAAAATTAAGGGAAAAAAAGAGGAAAAAAACTGAAATTTCGCTAAAATTATTCGTTTTTCTTGCTTTTTTCGGACAAATCTCGATAAAATAAGGAAAATTAAGGGAAAAAAAGAGGAAAAGAATTGAAATTTCGCTATAATTATTTGTTTTTCTTGCTTTTTTCGGTCAAATCTCTATAAAATAAGGAAAATTAAGGGTATAAAAGAGGAAAAAAATTGAAATTTCGCTAAAATTATTCGTTTTTCCTGCTTTTTTCGGTCAAATCTCGATAAAATGAGGAAAATTAAGGGTAAAAAAGAGGAAAAAAATTGAAATTTCGCTAAAATTATTCGTTTTTCTTGCTTTTTTCGGTCAAATCTCGATAAAATGAGGAAAATTAAGGGAAAAAACGAGGATAAAAATTGATATTTCGCTAAAATTATTCGTTTTTCTTGCTTTTTTCGGACAAACCTCGATAAAATGAGGAAAATTAAGGGAAAAAACGAGGATAAAAATTGATATTTCGCTAAAATTATTCGTTTTTCTTGCTTTTTTCGGACAAACCTCGATAAAATGAGGAAAATTAAGGGAAAAAACGAGGATAAAAATTGATATTTCGCTAAAATTATTCGTTTTTCTTGCTTTTTTCGGACAAACCTCGATAAAATAAGGAAAATTAAGGGAAAAAAGAGGAAAAAAATTGAAATTTCGCTAAAATTATTCGTTTTTCTTGCTTTTTTCGGTCAAATCTCGATAAA
The DNA here is from genome assembly GCA_947579665.1 of Sympetrum striolatum. Lineage (NCBI taxonomy): Eukaryota > Metazoa > Arthropoda > Insecta > Odonata > Libellulidae > Sympetrum > Sympetrum striolatum. The sequence continues at coordinate 19,193 of CANPUZ010000305.1, forward strand.
ATGAGGAAAATTAAGGGTAGAAAAGAGGAAAAAAATTGAAATTTCGCTAAAATTATTCGTTTTTCTTGCTTTTTTCGGTCAAATCTCGATAAAATGAGGAAAATTAAGGGAAAAAACGAGGATAAAAATTGATATTTCGCTAAAATTATTCGTTTTTCTTGCTTTTTTCGGACAAACCTCGATAAAATAAGGAAAATTTAGGGAAAAAAGAGGAAAAAAATTGAAATTTCGCTAAAATTATTCGTTTTTCTTGCTTTTTTCGGTCAAATCTCGATAAAATAAGGAAAATTAATAAAAAAAAGAGGAAAAAAATTGAAATTTCGCTAAAATTATTCGTTTTTCTTGCTTTTTTCGGACAAATCTCGATAAAATAAGGAAAATTAAGGGAAAAAAAGAGGAAAAGAATTGAAATTTCGCTATAATTATTTGTTTTTCTTGCTTTTTTCGGTCAAATCTCTATAAAATAAGGAAAATTAAGGGAAAAAAAGAGGATAAAAATTGATATTTCGATAAAATTATTCTTTTTTCTTGGTTTTTTGCGGTCAAATCTCGTTAAAAAAAGGAAAATTAAGGGAAAAAAAGAGGAAAAAAAATGAAATTTCGCTAAAATTATTCGTTTTTCTTGCTTTTTTCGGTCAAATCTCGATAAAATGAGGAAAATTGAGGGAAAAAACGAGGATAAAAATTGATATTTCGCTAAAATTATTCGTTTTTCTTGCTTTTTTCGGTCAAATATCGATAAAATAAGGAAAATTAAGGGAAAAAAAGAGGATAAAAATTGATATTTCGCTAAAATTATTCGTTTTTCTTGCTTTTTTCGGTCAAATCTCGATAAAATAAGGAAAATAAAGGGAAAAAAAGAGGATTAAAATTGATATTTCGCTAAAATTATTCGTTTTTCTTGCTATTTTCGGTCAAATCTCGATAAAATGAGGAAAATTAAGGGTAAAAAAGAGGAAAAAAATTGAAATTTCGCTAAAATTATTCGTTTTTCTTGCTTTTTTCGGTCAAATCTCGATAAAATGAGGAAAATTAAGGGAAAAAACGAGGATAAAAATTGATATTTCGCTAAAATTATTCGTTTTTCTTGCTTTTTTCGGACAAACCTCGATAAAATGAGGAAAATTAAGGGAAAAAACGAGGATAAAAATTGATATTTCGCTAAAATTATTCGTTTTTCTTGCTTTTTTCGGACAAACCTCGATAAAATGAGGAAAATTAAGGGAAAAAACGAGGATAAAAATTGATATTTCGCTAAAATTATTCGTTTTTCTTGCTTTTTTCGGACAAACCTCGATAAAATAAGGAAAATTAAGGGAAAAAAGAGGAAAAAAATTGAAATTTCGCTAAAATTATTCGTTTTTCTTGCTTTTTTCGGTCAAATCTCGATAAAATGAGGAAAATTAAGGGTAGAAAAGAGGAAAAAAATTGAAATTTCGCTAAAATTATTCGTTTTTCTTGCTTTTTTCGGTCAAATCTCGATAAAATGAGGAAAATTAAGGGTAAAAAAGAGGAAAAAAATTGAAATTTCGCTAAAACTATTCGTTTTTCTTGCTTTTTTCGGTCAAATCTCGATAAAATGAGGAAAATTAATGGAAAAAACGAGGATAAAAATTGATATTTCGCTAAAATTATTCGTTTTTCTTGCTTTTTTCGGACAAACCTCGATAAAATAAGGAAAATTTAGGGAAAAAAGAGGAAAAAAATTGAAATTTCGCTAAAATTATTCGTTTTTCTTGCTTTTTTCGGACAAACCTCGATAAAATAAGGAAAATTTAGGGAAAAAAGAGGAAAAAAATTGAAATTTCGCTAAAATTATTCGTTTTTCTTGCTTTTTTCGGTCAAATCTCGATAAAATAAGGAAAATTAATAAAAAAAAGAGGAAAAAAATTGAAATTTCGATAAAATTATTCGTTTTTCTTGCTTTTTTCGGACAAATCTCGATAAAATAAGGAAAATTAAGGGAAAAAAAGAGGAAAAGAATTGAAATTTCGCTATAATTATTTGTTTTTCTTGCTTTTTTCGGTCAAATCTCTATAAAATAAGGAAAATTAAGGGAAAAAAAGAGGATAAAAATTGATATTTCGATAAAATTATTCTTTTTTCTTGGTTTTTTGCGGTCAAATCTCGTTAAAATAAGGAAAATTAAGGGAAAAAAAGAGGAAAAAAAATGAAATTTCGCTAAAATTATTCGTTTTTCTTGCTTTTTTCGGTCAAATCTCGATAAAATGAGGAAAATTAAGGGAAAAAACGAGGATAAAAATTGATATTTCGCTAAAATTATTCGTTTTTCTTGTTTTTTTCGGTCAAATATCGATAAAATAAGGAAAATTAAGGGAAAAAAAGAGGATAAAAATTGATATTTCGCTAAAATTATTCGTTTTTCTTGCTTTTTTCGGTCAAATCTCGATAAAATAAGGAAAATAAAGGGAAAAAAAGAGGATTAAAATTGATATTTCGCTAAAATTATTCGTTTTTCTTGCTATTTTCGGTCAAATCTCGATAAAATAAGGAAAATTAAGGGTAAAAAAGAGGAAAAAAATTGAAATTTCGCTAAAATTATTCGTTTTTCTTGCATTTTTCGGTCAAATCTCGATAAAATAAGGAATATTAAGGGAAAAAAGAGGATAAAAATTGATATTTCGCTAAAATTATTCATTTTTCTTGCTTTTTTCGGTCAAATCTCGATAAAGTAACGGAAAAAAAGAGGAAAAAATTGAAATTTCGCTAAAATTATTCGTTTTTCTTGCTTTTTTCGGTCAAATCTCGATTAAATAAGGAAAATTAAGGGAAAAAAAGAGGAAAAAAATTGAAATTTCGCTAAAATTATTCGTTTTTCTTGCTTTTTTCGGTCAAATCTCGATAAAATGAGGAAAATTAAGGGAAAAAAAGGATGAAAATTGATATTTCGCTAAAATTATTCGTTTTTCTTACTTTTTTTGGTCAAATCTCGATAAAATAAGGAAAATTAAGGGATAAAAAGAGGAAAAAAATTGAAATTTCGCTAAAATTATTCGTTTTTCTTGCTTTTTTCGGTCAAATCTCGATAAAATAAGGAAAATTAAGGGAAAAAAAGAGGAAAAAAATTGAAATTTCGCTAAAATTATTCGTTTTTCTTGCTTTTTTCGGTCAAATCTCGATAAAATGAGGAAAATTAAGGAAAAAAAAGGATGAAAATTGATATTTCGCTAAAATTATTCGTTTTTCTTACTTTTTTTGGTCAAATCTCGATAAAATAAGGAAAATTAAGGGATAAAAAGAGGAAAAAAATTGAAATTTCGCTAAAATTATTCGTTTTTCTTGCTTTTTTCGGTCAAATCTCGATAAAGTAAGGGAAAAAAAGAGGAAAAAATTGAAATTTCGCTAAAATTATTCGATTTTCTTGCTTTTTTCGGTCAAATCTCGATTAAATAAGGAAAATTAAGGAAAAAAAGAGGAAAAAAATTGAAATTTCGCTAAAATTATTCGTTTTTCTTGCTTTTTTCGGCCAAATCTCGATAAAATGAGGAAAATTAAGGGAAAAAAAGGATGAAAATTGATATTTCTCTAAAATTATTCGTTTTTCTTACTTTTTTTGGTCAAATCTCGATAAAATAAGGAAAATTAAGGGATAAAAAGAGGAAAAAAATTGAAATTTCGCTAAAATTATTCGTTTTCCTTGCTTTTTTCGGTCAAATCTCGATAAAATAAGGAAAATTAAGGGAAAAAAGAGGAAAAAAATTGAAATTTCGCTAAAATTATTCGTTTTTCTTGCTTTTTTCTGTCAAATCTCGATAAAATAAGGAAAATTAAGGGAAAAAAAGAGGAAAAAATAGAAATTTCGCTAAAATTATTCGTTTTTCTTGCTTTTTTCGGTCAAATCTCGATAAAATAAGGAAAATTAAGGGTAAAAAAGAGGAAAAAAATTGAAATTTCGCTAAAATTATTCGTTTTTCTTGCTTTTTTCGGTCAAATCTCGATAAAATGAGGAAAATTAAGGGAAAAAACGAGGATAAAAATTGATATTTCGCTAAAATTATTCGTTTTTCTTGCTTTTTTCGGTCAAATATCGATAAAATAAGGAAAATTAAGGGAAAAAAAGAGGATAAAAATTGATATTTCGCTAAAATTATTCGTTTTTCTTGCTTTTTTCGGTCAAATCTCGATAAAAGAAGGAAAATAAAGGGAAAAAAAGAGGATTAAAATTGATATTTCGCTAAAATTATTCGTTTTTCTTGCTATTTTCGGTCAAATCTCGATAAAATAAGGAAAATTAAGGGTAAAAAAGAGGAAAAAAATTGAAATTTCGCTAAAATTATTCGTTTTTCCTGCTTTTTTCGGTCAAATCTCGATAAAATGAGGAAAATTAAGGGTAAAAAAGAGGAAAAAAATTGAAATTTCGCTAAAATTATTCGTTTTTCTTGCTTTTTTCGGTCAAATCTCGATAAAATGAGGAAAATTAAGGGAAAAAAACGAGGATAAAAATTGATATTTCGCTAAAATTATTCGTTTTTCTTGCTTTTTTCGGACAAACCTCGATAAAATAAGGAAAATTAAGGGAAAAAAGAGGAAAAAAATTGAAATTTCGCTAAATTTTTCGTTTTTCTTGCTTTTTTCGGTCAAATCTCGATAAAATGAGGAAAATTAAGGGTAAAAAAGAGGAAAAAAATTGAAATTTCGCTAAAACTATTCGTTTTTCTTGCTTTTTTCGGTCAAATCTCGATAAAATGAGGAAAATTAAGGGAAAAAACGAGGATAAAAATTGATATTTCGCTAAAATTATTCGTTTTTCTTGCTTTTTTCGGACAAACCTCGATAAAATAAGGAAAATTTAGGGAAAAAAGAGGAAAAAAATTGAAATTTCGCTAAAAGTATTCGTTTTTCTTGCTTTTTTTCGGTCAAATCTCGATAAAATAAGGAAAATTAATAAAAAAAGAGGAAAAAAATTGAAATTTCGCTAAAATTATTCGTTTTTCTTGCTTTTTTCGGACAAATCTCGATAAAATAAGGAAAATTAAGGGAAAAAAAGAGGAAAAGAATTGAAATTTCGCTATAATTATTTGTTTTTCTTGCTTTTTTCGGTCAAATCTCTATAAAATAAGGAAAATTAAGGGAAAAAAAGAGGATAAAAATTGATATTTCGGTAAAATTATTCTTTTTTCTTGTTTTTTTGCGGTCAAATCTCGTTAAAATAAGGAAAATTAAGGGAAAAAAAGAGGAAAAAAAATGAAATTTCGCTAAAATTATTCGTTTTTCTTGCTTTTTTCGGTCAAATCTCGATAAAATAAGGAAAATTAAGGGAAAAAAAGAGGAAAAAAATTGAAATTTTGCTAAAATTATTCGTTTTTCTTGCTTTTTTCGGTCAAATCTCTATAAAATAAGGAAAATTAAGGGAAAAAAAGAGGATAAAAATTGATATTTCGATAAAATTATTCGTTTTTCTTGCTTTTTTTGGTCAAATCTCGAAAAAATAAGGAAAATTAAGGGAAAAAAGAGGATAAAAATTGAAATTTCGCTAAAATTATTCGTTTTTCTTGCTTTTTTCGGTCAAATCTCGATAAAATAAGGAAAATTAAGGGAAAAAAAGAGGAAAAAAACTGAAATTTCGCTAAAATTATTCGTTTTTCTTGCTTTTTTCGGACAAATCTCGATAAAATAAGGAAAATTAAGGGAAAAAAAGAGGAAAATATTGAAATTTCGCTATAATTATTTGTTTTTCTTGCTTTTTTCGGTCAAATCTCTATAAAATAAGGAAAATTAAGGGTAAAAAAGAGGAAAAAAATTGAAATTTCGCTAAAATTATTCGTTTTTCCTGCTTTTTTCGGTCAAATCTCGATAAAATGAGGAAAATTAAGGGTAAAAAAGAGGAAAAAAATTGAAATTTCGCTAAAATTATTCGTTTTTCTTGCTTTTTTCGGTCAAATCTCGATAAAATGAGGAAAATTAAGGGAAAAAAACGAGGATAAAAATTGATATTTCGCTAAAATTATTCGTTTTTCTTGCTTTTTTCGGACAAACCTCGATAAAATAAGGAAAATTAAGGGTAAAAAAGAGGAAAAAAATTGAAATTTCGCTAAAATTATTCGTTTTTCTTGCTTTTTTCGGTCAAATCTCGATAAAATGAGGAAAATTAAGGGAAAAAACGAGGATAAAAATTGATATTTCGCTAAAATTATTCGTTTTTCTTGCTTTTTTCGGACAAACCTCGATAAAATAAGGAAAATTAAGGGAAAAAAGAGGAAAAAAATTGAAATTTCGCTAAAATTATTCGTTTTTCTTGCTTTTTTCGGTCAAATCTCGATAAAATGAGGAAAATTAAGGGTAAAAAAGAGGAAAAAAATTGAAATTTCGCTAAAATTATTCGTTTTTCTTGCTTTTTTCGGTCAAATCTCATTAAAATGAGGAAAATTAAGGGAAAAAACGAGGATAAAAATTGATATTTCGCTAAAATTATTCGTTTTTCTTGCTTTTTTCGGACAAACCTCGATAAAATAAGGAAAATTTAGGGAAAAAAGAGGAAAAAAATTGAAATTTCGCTAAAATTATTCGTTTTTCTTGCTTTTTTCGGTCAAATCTCGATAAAATAAGGAAAATTAATAAAAAAAAAGAGGAAAAAAATTGAAATTTCGCTAAAATTATTCGTTTTTTTTGCTTTTTTCGGACAAATCTCGATAAAATAAGGAAAATTAAGGGAAAGAAAGAGGAAAAGAATTGAAATTTCGCTATAATTATTTGTTTTTCTTGCTTTTTAAGGTCAAATCTCTATAAAATAAGGAAAATTAAGGGAAAAAAAGAGGATAAAAATTGATATTTCGATAAAATTATTCTTTTTTCTTGGTTTTTTGCGGTCAAATCTCGTTAAAATAAGGAAAATTAAGGGAAAAAGAGAGGAAAAAAAATGAAATTTCGCTAAAATTATTCGTTTTTCTTGCTTTTTTCGGTCAAATCTCGATAAAATAAGGAAAATTAAGGGAAAAAAAGAGGAAAAAAAATGAAATTTCGCTAAAATTATTCGTTTTTCTTGCTTTTTTCGGTCAAATCTCGATAAAATAAGGAAAATTAAGGGAAAAAAAGAGGAAAAAAATTGAAATTTCGCTAAAATTATTCGTTTTTTTTGCTTTTTTCGGACAAATCTCGATAAAATAAGGAAAATTAAGGGAAAGAAAGAGGAAAAGAATTGAAATTTCGCTATAATTATTTGTTTTTCTTGCTTTTTAAGGTCAAATCTCTATAAAATAAGGAAAATTAAGGGAAAAAAAGAGGATAAAAATTGATATTTCGATAAAATTATTCTTTTTTCTTGGTTTTTTGCGGTCAAATCTCGTTAAAATAAGGAAAATTAAGGGAAAAAAAGAGGAAAAAAAATGAAATTTCGCTAAAATTATTCGTTTTTCTTGCTTTTTTCGGTCAAATCTCGATAAAATAAGGAAAATTAAGGGAAAAAAAGAGGAAAAAAATTGAAAGTTTGCTAAAATTATTCGTTTTTCTTGCTTTTTTCGGTCAAATCTCTATAAAATAAGGAAAATTAAGGGAAAAAAAGAGGATAAAAATTGATATTTCGATAAAATTATTCGTTTTTCTTGCTTTTTTTGGTCAAATCTCGATAAAATAAGGAACATTAAGGGAAAAAAAGAGGATAAAAATTGAAATTTCGCTAAAATTATTCGTTTTTCTTGCTTTTTTCGGTCAAATCTCGATAAAATAAGGAAAATTAAGGGAAAAAAGAGGATAAAAATTTATATTTCGCTAAAATTATTCGTTTTTCTTGCTTTTTTTGGTCACATCTCGATAAAATAAGGAAAATTAAGGGAAAAAAAGAGGAAAAAAATTGAAATTTCCCTAAAATTATTCGTTTTTCTTGCTTTTTTCGGTCAAATCTCGATAAAATAAGGAATATTAAGGGAAAAAAAGAGGATAAAAATTGATATTTCGCTAAATTATTCATTTTTCTTGCTTTTTTCGGTCAAATCTCGATAAAATAAGGAAAATTAAGGGAAAAAAAGAGGAAAAAAACTGAAATTTCGCTAAAATTATTCGTTTTTTCTTGCTTTTTTCGGACAAATCTCGATAAAATAAGGAAAATTAAGGGAAAAAAAGAGGAAAAGAATTGAAATTTCGCTATAATTATTTGTTTTTGTTGCTTTTTTCGGTCAAATCTCTATAAAATAAGGAAAATTAAGGGTATAAAAGAGGAAAAAAATTGAAATTTCGCTAAAATTATTCGTTTTTCTTGCTTTTTTCGGTCAAATCTCGATAAAATGAGGAAAATTAAGGGAAAAAACGAGGATAAAAATTGATATTTCGCTAAAATTATTCGTTTTTCTTGCTTTTTTCGGACAAACCTCGATAAAATGAGGAAAATTAAGGGAAAAAACGAGGATAAAAATTGATATTTCGCTAAAATTATTCGTTTTTCTTGCTTTTTTCGGACAAACCTCGATAAAATGAGGAAAATTAAGGGAAAAAACGAGGATAAAAATTGATATTTCGCTAAAATTATTCGTTTTTCTTGCTTTTTTCGGACAAACCTCGATAAAATAAGGAAAATTAAGGGAAAAAAGAGGAAAAAAATTGAAATTTCGCTAAAATTATTCGTTTTTCTTGCTTTTTTCGGTCAAATCTCGATAAAATGAGGAAAATTAAGGGTAGAAAAGAGGAAAAAAATTGAAATTTCGCTAAAATTATTCGTTTTTCTTGCTTTTTTCGGTCAAATCTCGATAAAATGAGGAAAATTAAGGGAAAAAACGAGGATAAAAATTGATATTTCGCTAAAATTATTCGTTTTTCTTGCTTTTTTCGGACAAACCTCGATAAAATAAGGAAAATTTAGGGAAAAAAGTGGAAAAAAATTGAAATTTCGCTAAAATTATTCGTTTTTCTTGCTTTTTTCGGTCAAATCTCGATAAAATAAGGAAAATTAATAAAAAAAAGAGGAAAAAAATTGAAATTTCGCTAAAATTATTCGTTTTTCTTGCTTTTTTCGGACAAATCTCGATAAAATAAGGAAAATTAAGGGAAAAAAAGAGGAAAAGAATTGAAATTTCGCTATAATTATTTGTTTTTCTTGCTTTTTTCGGTCAAATCTCTATAAAATAAGGAAAATTAAGGGAAAAAAAGAGGATAAAAATTGATATTTCGATAAAATTATTCTTTTTTCTTGGTTTTTTGCGGTCAAATCTCGTTAAAATAAGGAAAATTAAGGGAAAAAAAGAGGAAAAAAAATGAAATTTCGCTAAAATTATTCGTTTTTCTTGCTTTTTTCGGTCAAATCTCGATAAAATGAGGAAAATTAAGGGAAAAAACGAGGATAAAAATTGATATTTCGCTAAAATTATTCGTTTTTCTTGCTTTTTTCGGTCAAATATCGATAAAATAAGGAAAATTAAGGGAAAAAAAGAGGATAAAAATTGATATTTCGCTAAAATTATTCGTTTTTCTTGCTTTTTTCGGTCAAATCTCGATAAAATAAGGAAAATAAAGGGAAAAAAAGAGGATTAAAATTGATATTTCGCTAAAATTATTCGTTTTTCTTGCTATTTTCGGTCAAATCTCGATAAAATAAGGAAAATTAAGGGAAAAAATAGGATAAAAATTGATATTTCGATAAAATTATTCTTTTTTCTTGGTTTTTTGCGGTCAAATCTCGTTAAAATAAGGAAAATTAAGGGAAAAAAAGAGGAAAAAAAATGAAATTTCGCCAAAATTATTCGTTTTTCTTGCTTTTTTCGGTCAAATCTCGATAAAATAAGGAAAATTAAGGGAAAAAAAGAGGAAAAAAATTGAAATTTTGCTAAAATTATTCGTTTTTCTTGCTTGTTTCGGTCAAATCTCTATAAAATAAGGAAAATTAAGGGAAAAAAAGAGGATAAAAATTGATATTTCGATAAAATTATTCGTTTTTCTTGCTTTTTTTGGTCAAATCTCGATAAAAAAAGGAAAATTAAGGGGAAAAAAGAGGATAAAAATTGAAATTTCGCTAAAATTATTCGTTTTTCTTGCTTTTTTCGGTCAAATCTCGATAAAATAAGGAAAATTAAGGGAAAAAAGAGGATAAAAATTTATATTTCGCTGAAATTATTCGTTTTTCTTGCTTTTTTTGGTCACATCTCGATAAAATAAGGAAAATTAAGGGAAAAAAAGAGGAAAAAAATTGAAATTTCCCTAAAATTATTCGTTTTTCTTGCTTTTTTCGGTCAAATCTCGATAAAATAAGGAATATTAAGGGAAAAAAAGAGGATAAAAATTGATATTTCGCTAAAATTATTCATTTTTCTTGCTTTTTTCGGTCAAATCTCGATAAAATAAGGAAAATTAAGGGAAAAAAAGAGGAAAATAACTGAAATTTCGCTAAAATTATTCGTTTTTCTTGCTTTTTTCGGACAAATCTCGATAAAATAAGGAAAATTAAGGGAAAAAAAGAGGAAAAGAATTGAAATTTCGCTATAATTATTTGTTTTTCTTGCTTTTTTCGGTCAAATCTCTATAAAATAAGGAAAATTAAGGGTATAAAAGAGGAAAAAAATTGAAATTTCGCTAAAATTATTCGTTTTTCCTGCTTTTTTCGGTCAAATCTCGATAAAATGAGGAAAATTAAGGGTAAAAAAGAGGAAAAAAATTGAAATTTCGCTAAAATTATTCGTTTTTCTTGCTTTTTTCGGTCAAATCTCGATAAAATGAGGAAAATTAAGGGAAAAAAACGAGGATAAAAATTGATATTTCGCTAAAATTATTCGTTTTTCTTGCTTTTTTCGGACAAACCTCGATAAAATGAGGAAAATTAAGGGAAAAAACGAGGATAAAAATTGATATTTCGCTAAAATTATTCGTTTTTCTTGCTTTTTTCGGACAAACCTCGATAAAATGAGGAAAATTAAGGGAAAAAACGAGGATAAAAATTGATATTTCGCTAAAATTATTCGTTTTTCTTGCTTTTTTCGGACAAACCTCGATAAAATAAGGAAAATTAAGGGAAAAAAGAGGAAAAAAATTGAAATTTCGCTAAAATTATTCGTTTTTCTTGCTTTTTTCGGTCAAATCTCGATAAAATGAGGAAAATTAAGGGTAAAAAAAGAGGAAAAAAATTGAAATTTCGCTAAAATTATTCGTTTTTCTTAAAATTATTCGTTTTTCTTGCTTTTTTCGGTCAAATCTCGATAAAATGAGGAAAATTAAGGGAAAAAAAAACGAGGATAAAAATTGATATTTCGCTAAAATTATTCGTTTTTCTTGCTTTTTTTCGGACAAACCTCGATAAAAATAAGGAAAATTTAGGGGAAAAAAAGAGGGAAAAAGTTGAAATTTCGCTAAAATTATTCGTTTTTCTTGCTTTTTTCGGTCAAATCTCGATAAAATAAGGAAAATTAATAAAAAAAAGAGGAAAAAAAATTGAAATTTCGCTAAAATTATTCGTTTTTCTTGCTTTTTTCGGACAAATCTCGATAAAATAAGGAAAATTAAGGGAAAAAAAGAGGAAAAAGAATTGAAATTTCGCTATAATTATTATAAAATAAGGAAAATTAAGGGAAAAAAAGAGGATAAAAATTGATATTTCGATAAAATTATTCTTTTTTCTTGGTTTTTTGCGGTCAAATCTCGTTAAAATAAGGAAAATTAAGGGAAAAAAAGAGGAAAAAAAATGAAATTTCGCTAAAATTATTCGTTTTTCTTGCTTTTTTCGGTCAAATCTCGATAAAATGAGGAAAATTAAGGTAAAAAACGAGGATAAAAATTGATATTTCGCTAAAATTATTCGTTTTTCTTGCTTTTTTCGGTCAAATATCGATAAAATAAGGAAAATTAAGGGAAAAAAAGAGGATAAAAATTGATATTTCGCTAAAATTATTCGTTTTTCTTGCTTTTTTCGGTCAAATCTCGATAAAATAAGGAAAATAAAGGGAAAAAAAGAGGATTAAAATTGATATTTCGCTAAAATTATTCGTTTTTCTTGCTATTTTCGGTCAAATCTCGATAAAATGAGGAAAATTAAGGGTAAAAAAGAGGAAAAAAATTGAAATTTCGCTAAAATTATTCGTTTTTCTTGCTTTTTTCGGTCAAATCTCGATAAAATGAGGAAAATTAAGGGAAAAAACGAGGATAAAAATTGATATTTCGCTAAAATTATTCGTTTTTCTTGCTTTTTTCGGACAAACCTCGATAAAATGAGGAAAATTAAGGGAAAAAACGAGGATAAAAATTGATATTTCGCTAAAATTATTCGTTTTTCTTGCTTTTTTCGGACAAACCTCGATAAAATGAGGAAAATTAAGGGAAAAAACGAGGATAAAAATTGATATTTCGCTAAAATTATTCGTTTTTCTTGCTTTTTTCGGACAAACCTCGATAAAATAAGGAAAATTAAGGGAAAAAAGAGGAAAAAAATTGAAATTTCGCTAAAATTATTCGTTTTTCTTGCTTTTTTCGGTCAAATCTCGATAAAATGAGGAAAATTAAGGGTAGAAAAGAGGAAAAAAATTGAAATTTCGCTAAAATTATTCGTTTTTCTTGCTTTTTTCGGTCAAATCTCGATAAAATGAGGAAAATTAAGGGAAAAAACGAGGATAAAAATTGATATTTCGCTAAAATTATTCGTTTTTCTTGCTTTTTTCGGACAAACCTCGATAAAATAATGAAAATTTAGGGAAAAAAGAGGAAAAAAATTGAAATTTCGCTAAAATTATTCGTTTTTCTTGCTTTTTTCGGTCAAATCTCGATAAAATAAGGAAAATTAATAAAAATAAGAGGAAAAAAATTGAAATTTCGCTAAAATTATTCGTTTTTCTTGCTTTTTTCGGACAAATCTCGATAAAATAAGGAAAATTAAGGGAAAAAAAGAGGAAAAGAATTGAAATTTCGCTATAATTATTTGTTTTTCTTGCTTTTTTCGGTCAAATCTCTATAAAATAAGGAAAATTAAGGGAAAAAAAGAGGATAAAAATTGATATTTCGATAAAATTATTCTTTTTTCTTGGTTTTTTGCGGTCAAATCTCGTTAAAATAAGGAAAATTAAGGGAAAAAAAGAGGAAAAAAAATGAAATTTCGCTAAAATTATTCGTTTTTCTTGCTTTTTTCGGTCAAATCTCGATAAAATGAGGAAAATTAAGGGAAAAAACGAGGATAAAAATTGATATTTTGCTAAAATTATTCGTTTTTCTTGTTTTTTTCGGTCAAATATCGATAAAATAAGGAAAATTAAGGGAAAAAAAGAGGATAAAAATTGATATTTCGCTAAAATTATTCGTTCTTCTTGCTTTTTTCGGTCAAATCTCGATAAAATAAGGAAAATAAAGGGAAAAAAAGAGGATTAAAATTGATATTTCGCTAAAATTATTCGTTTTTCTTGCTATTTTCGGTCAAATCTCGATAAAATAAGGAAAATTAAGGGTAAAAAAGAGGAAAAAAATTGAAATTTCGCTAAAATTATTCGTTTTTCTTGCATTTTTAGGTCAAATCTCGATAAAATAAGGAATATTAAGGGAAAAAAGAGGATAAAAATTGATATTTCGCTAAAATTATTCATTTTTCTTGCTTTTTTCGGTCAAATCTCGATAAAGTAACGGAAAAAAAGAGGAAAAAATTGAAATTTCGCTAAAATTATTCGTTTTTCTTGCTTTTTTCGGTCAAATCTCGATTAAATAAGGAAAATTAAGGGAAAAAAAGAGGAAAAAAATTGAAATTTCGCTAAAATTATTCGTTTTTCTTGCTTTTTTCGGTCAAATCTCGATAAAATGAGGAAAATTAAGGGAAAAAAAGGATGAAAATTGATATTTCGCTAAAATTATTCGTTTTTCTTACTTTTTTTGGTCAAATCTCGATAAAATAAGGAAAATTAAGGGATAAAAAGAGGAAAAAAATTGAAATTTCGCTAAAATTATTCGTTTTTCTTGCTTTTTTCGGTCAAATCTCGATAAAATAAGGAAAATTAAGGGAAAAAAAGAGGAAAAAAATTGAAATTTCGCTAAAATTATTCGTTTTTCTTGCTTTTTTCGGTCAAATCTCGATAAAATGAGGAAAATTAAGGGAAAAAAAGGATGAAAATTGATATTTCGCTAAAATTATTCGTTTTTCTTACTTTTTTTGGTCAAATCTCGATAAAATAAGGAAAATTAAGGGATAAAAAGAGGAAAAAAATTGAAATTTCGCTAAAATTATTCGTTTTTCTTGCTTTTTTCGGTCAAATCTCGATAAAGTAAGGGAAAAAAAGAGGAAAAAATTGAAATTTCGCTAAAATTATTCGTTTTTCTTGCTTTTTTCGGTCAAATCTCGATTAAATAAGGAAAATTAAGGAAAAAAAGAGGAAAAAAATTGAAATTTCGCTAAAATTATTCGTTTTTCTTGCTTTTTTCGGTCAAATCTCGATAAAATGAGGAAAATTAAGGGAAAAAAAGGATGAAAATTGATATTTCTCTAAAATTATTCGCTTTTCTTACTTTTTTTGGTCAAATCTCGATAAAATAAGGAAAATTAAGGGATAAAAAGAGGAAAAAAATTGAAATTTCGCTAAAATTATTCGTTTTTCTTGCTTTTTTCGGTCAAATCTCGATAAAATAAGGAAAATTAAGGGAAAAAAGAGGAAAAAAATTGAAATTTCGCTAAAATTATTCGTTTTTCTTGCTTTTTTCTGTCAAATCTCGATAAAATAAGGAAAATTAAGGGAAAAAAGAGGAAAAAAATAGAAATTTCGCTAAAATTATTCGTTTTTCTTGCTTTTTTCGGTCAAATATCGATAAAATAAGGAAAATTAAGGGAAAAAAAGAGGATAAAAATTGATATTTCGCTAAAATTATTCGTTTTTCTTGCTTTTTTCGGACAAATCTCGATAAAATAAGGAAAATTAAGGGAAAAAAGAGGAAAAAAATAGAAATTTCGCTAAAATTATTCGTTTTTCTTGCTTTTTTCGGTCAAATATCGATAAAATAAGGAAAATTAAGGGAAAAAAAGAGGAAAAAAATTGAAATTTCGCTAAAATTATTCGTTTTTCTTGCTTTTTTCGGACAAATCTCGATAAAATAAGGAAAATTAAGGGAAAAAAAGAGGAAAAGAATTGAAATTTCGCTATAATTATTTGTTTTTCTTGCTTTTTTCGGTCAAATCTCTATAAAATAAGGAAAATTAAGGGAAAAAAAGAGGATAAATATTGATATTTCGATAAAATTATTCTTTTTTCTTGGTTTTTTGCGGTCAAATCTCGTTAAAATAAGGAAAATTAAGGGAAAAAAAGAGGAAAAAAAATGAAATTTCGCTAAAATTATTCGTTTTTCTTGCTTTTTTCGGTCAAATCTCGATAAAATGAGGAAAATTAAGGGAAAAAACGAGGATAAAAATTGATATTTCGCTAAAATTATTCGTTTTTCTTGCTTTTTTCGGTCAAATATCGATAAAATAAGGAAAATTAAGGGAAAAAAAGAGGATAAAAATTGATATTTCGCTAAAATTATTCGTTTTTCTTGCTTTTTTCGGTCAAATCTCGATAAAATAAGGAAAATAAAGGGAAAAAAAGAGGATTAAAATTGATATTTCGCTAAAATTATTCGTTTTTCTTGCTATTTTCGGTCAAATCTCGATAAAATGAGGAAAATTAAGGGTAAAAAAGAGGAAAAAAATTGAAATTTCGCTAAAATTATTCGTTTTTCTTGCTTTTTTCGGTCAAATCTCGATAAAATGAGGAAAATTAAGGGAAAAAACGAGGATAAAAATTGATATTTCGCTAAAATTATTCGTTTTTCTTGCTTTTTTCGGACAAACCTCGATAAAATGAGGAAAATTAAGGGAAAAAACGAGGATAAAAATTGATATTTCGCTAAAATTATTCGTTTTTCTTGCTTTTTTCGGACAAACCTCGATAAAATGAGGAAAATTAAGGGAAAAAACGAGGATAAAAATTGATATTTCGCTAAAATTATTCGTTTTTCTTGCTTTTTTCGGACAAACCTCGATAAAATAAGGAAAATTAAGGGAAAAAAGAGGAAAAAAATTGAAATTTCGCTAAAATTATTCGTTTTTCTTGCTTTTTTATGTCAAATCTCGATAAAATGAGGAAAATTAAGGGTAGAAAAGAGGAAAAAAATTGAAATTTCGCTAAAATTATTCGTTTTTCTTGCTTTTTTCGGTCAAATCTCGATAAAATGAGGAAAATTAAGGGAAAAAACGAGGATAAAAATTGATATTTCGCTAAAATTATTCGTTTTTCTTGCTTTTTTCGGACAAACCTCGATAAAATAATGAAAATTTAGGGAAAAAAGAGGAAAAAAATTGAAATTTCGCTAAAATTATTCGTTTTTCTTGCTTTTTTCGGTCAAATCTCGATAAAATAAGGAAAATTAATAAAAATAAGAGGAAAAAAATTGAAATTTCGCTAAAATTATTCGTTTTTCTTGCTTTTTTCGGACAAATCTCGATAAAATAAGGAAAATTAAGGGAAAAAAAGAGGAAAAGAATTGAAATTTCGCTATAATTATTTGTTTTTCTTGCTTTTTTCGGTCAAATCTCTATAAAATAAGGAAAATTAAGGGAAAAAAAGAGGATAAAAATTGATATTTCGATAAAATTATTCTTTTTTCTTGGTTTTTTGCGGTCAAATCTCGTTAAAATAAGGAAAATTAAGGGAAAAAAAGAGGAAAAAAAATGAAATTTCGCTAAAATTATTCGTTTTTCTTGCTTTTTTCGGTCAAATCTCGATAAAATGAGGAAAATTAAGGGAAAAAACGAGGATAAAAATTGATATTTTGCTAAAATTATTCGTTTTTCTTGTTTTTTTCGGTCAAATATCGATAAAATAAGGAAAATTAAGGGAAAAAAAGAGGATAAAAATTGATATTTCGCTAAAATTATTCGTTCTTCTTGCTTTTTTCGGTCAAATCTCGATAAAATAAGGAAAATAAAGGGAAAAAAAGAGGATTAAAATTGATATTTCGCTAAAATTATTCGTTTTTCTTGCTATTTTCGGTCAAATCTCGATAAAATAAGGAAAATTAAGGGTAAAAAAGAGGAAAAAAATTGAAATTTCGCTAAAATTATTCGTTTTTCTTGCATTTTTCGGTCAAATCTCGATAAAATAAGGAATATTAAGGGAAAAAAGAGGATAAAAATTGATATTTCGCTAAAATTATTCATTTTTCTTGCTTTTTTCGGTCAAATCTCGATAAAGTAACGGAAAAAAAGAGGAAAAAATTGAAATTTCGCTAAAATTATTCGTTTTTCTTGCTTTTTTCGGTCAAATCTCGATTAAATAAGGAAAATTAAGGGAAAAAAAGAGGAAAAAAATTGAAATTTCGCTAAAATTATTCGTTTTTCTTGCTTTTTTCGGTCAAATCTCGATAAAATGAGGAAAATTAAGGGAAAAAAAGGATGAAAATTGATATTTCGCTAAAATTATTCGTTTTTCTTACTTTTTTTGGTCAAATCTCGATAAAATAAGGAAAATTAAGGGATAAAAAGAGGAAAAAAATTGAAATTTCGCTAAAATTATTCGTTTTTCTTGCTTTTTTCGGTCAAATCTCGATAAAATAAGGAAAATTAAGGGAAAAAAAGAGGAAAAAAATTGAAATTTCGCTAAAATTATTCGTTTTTCTTGCTTTTTTCGGTCAAATCTCGATAAAATGAGGAAAATTAAGGGAAAAAAAGGATGAAAATTGATATTTCGCTAAAATTATTCGTTTTTCTTACTTTTTTTGGTCAAATCTCGATAAAATAAGGAAAATTAAGGGATAAAAAGAGGAAAAAAATTGATATTTCGCTAAAATTATTCGTTTTTCTTGCTTTTTTCGGTCAAATCTCGATAAAGTAAGGGAAAAAAAGAGGAAAAAATTGAAATTTCGCTAAAATTATTCGTTTTTCTTGCTTTTTTCGGTCAAATCTCGATTAAATAAGGAAAATTAAGGAAAAAAAGAGGAAAAAAATTGAAATTTCGCTAAAATTATTCGTTTTTCTTGCTTTTTTCGGTCAAATCTCGATAAAATGAGGAAAATTAAGGGAAAAAAAGGATGAAAATTGATATTTCTCTAAAATTATTCGTTTTTCTTACTTTTTTTGGTCAAATCTCGATAAAATAAGGAAAATTAAGGGATAAAAAGAGGAAAAAAATTGAAATTTCGCTAAAATTATTCGTTTTTCTTGCTTTTTTCGGTCAAATCTCGATAAAATAAGGAAAATTAAGGGAAAAAAGAGGAAAAAAATTGAAATTTCGCTAAAATTATTCGTTTTTCTTGCTTTTTTCTGTCAAATCTCGATAAAATAAGGAAAATTAAGGGAAAAAAGAGGAAAAAAATAGAAATTTCGCTAAAATTATTCGTTTTTCTTGCTTTTTTCGGTCAAATATCGATAAAATAAGGAAAATTAAGGGAAAAAAAGAGGATAAAAATTGATATTTCGCTAAAATTATTCGTTTTTCCTGCTTTTTTCGGTCAAATCTCGATAAAATGAGGAAAATTAAGGGTAAAAAAGAGGAAAAAAATTGAAATTTCGCTAAAATTATTCGTTTTTCTTGCTTTTTTCGGTCAAATCTCGATAAAATGAGGAAAATTAAGGGAAAAAACGAGGATAAAAATTGATATTTCGCTAAAATTATTCGTTTTTCTTGCTTTTTTCGGACAAACCTCGATAAAATAAGGAAAATTAAGGGAAAAAAGAGGAAAAAAATTGAAATTTCGCTAAATTTTTCGTTTTTCTTGCTTTTTTCGGTCAAATCTCGATAAAATGAGGAAAATTAAGGGTAAAAAAGAGGAAAAAAATTGAAATTTCGCTAAAACTATTCGTTTTTCTTGCTTTTTTCGGTCAAATCTCGATAAAATGAGGAAAATTAAGGGAAAAAACGAGGATAAAAATTGATATTTCGCTAAAATTATTCGTTTTTCTTGCTTTTTTCGGACAAACCTCGATAAAATAAGGAAAATTTAGGGAAAAAAGAGGAAAAAAATTGAAATTTCGCTAAAATTATTCGTTTTTCTTGCTTTTTTCGGTCAAATCTCGATAAAATAAGGAAAATTAATAAAAAAAGAGGAAAAAAATTGAAATTTCGCTAAAATTATTCGTTTTTCTTGCTTTTTTCGGACAAATCTCGATAAAATAAGGAAAATTAAGGGAAAAAAAGAGGAAAAGAATTGAAATTTCGCTATAATTATTTGTTTTTCTTGCTTTTTTCGGTCAAATCTCTATAAAATAAGGAAAATTAAGGGAAAAAAAGAGGATAAAAATTGATATTTCGATAAAATTATTCTTTTTTCTTGGTTTTTTGCGGTCAAATCTCGTTAAAATAAGGAAAATTAAGGGAAAAAAAGAGGAAAAAAAATGAAATTTCGCTAAAATTATTCGTTTTTCTTGCTTTTTTCGGTCAAATCTCGATAAAATAAGGAAAATTAAGGGAAAAAAAGAGGAAAAAAATTGAAATTTTGCTAAAATTATTCGTTTTTCTTGCTTTTTTCGGTCAAATCTCTATAAAATAAGGAAAATTAAGGGAAAAAAAGAGGATAAAAATTGATATTTCGATAAAATTATTCGTTTTTCTTGCTTTTTTTGGTCAAATCTCGAAAAAATAAGGAAAATTAAGGGAAAAAAGAGGATAAAAATTGAAATTTCGCTAAAATTATTCGTTTTTCTTGCTTTTTTCGGTCAAATCTCGATAAAATAAGGAAAATTAAGGGAAAAAAAGAGGAAAAAAACTGAAATTTCGCTAAAATTATTCGTTTTTCTTGCTTTTTTCGGACAAATCTCGATAAAATAAGGAAAATTAAGGGAAAAAAGAGGAAAATATTGAAATTTCGCTATAATTATTTGTTTTTCTTGCTTTTTTCGGTCAAATCTCTATAAAATAAGGAAAATTAAGGGTAAAAAAGAGGAAAAAAATTGAAATTTCGCTAAAATTATTCGTTTTTCCTGCTTTTTTCGGTCAAATCTCGATAAAATGAGGAAAATTAAGGGTAAAAAAGAGGAAAAAAATTGAAATTTCGCTAAAATTATTCGTTTTTCTTGCTTTTTTCGGTCAAATCTCGATAAAATGAGGAAAATTAAGGGAAAAAACGAGGATAAAAATTGATATTTCGCTAAAATTATTCGTTTTTCTTGCTTTTTTCGGACAAACCTCGATAAAATAAGGAAAATTAAGGGTAAAAAAGAGGAAAAAAATTGAAATTTCGCTAAAATTATTCGTTTTTCTTGCTTTTTTCGGTCAAATCTCGATAAAATGAGGAAAATTAAGGGAAAAAACGAGGATAAAAATTGATATTTCGCTAAAATTATTCGTTTTTCTTGCTTTTTTTGGACAAACCTCGATAAAATAAGGAAAATTAAGGGAAAAAAGAGGAAAAAAATTGAAATTTCGCTAAAATTATTCGTTTTTCTTGCTTTTTTCGGTCAAATCTCGATAAAATGAGGAAAATTAAGGGTAAAAAAGAGGAAAAAAATTGAAATTTCGCTAAAATTATTCGTTTTTCTTGCTTTTTTCGGTCAAATCTCATTAAAATGAGGAAAATTAAGGGAAAAAACGAGAATAAAAATTGATATTTCGCTAAAATTATTCGTTTCTCTTGCTTTTTTCGGACAAACCTCGATAAAATAAGGAAAATTTAGGGAAAAAAGAGGAAAAAAATTGAAATTTCGCTAAAATTATTCGTTTTTCTTGCTTTTTTCGGTCAAATCTCGATAAAATAAGGAAAATTAATAAAAAAAAGAGGAAAAAAATTGAAATTTCGCTAAAATTATTCGTTTTTTTTGCTTTTTTCGGACAAATCTCGATAAAATAAGGAAAATTAAGGGAAAGAAAGAGGAAAAGAATTGAAATTTCGCTATAATTATTTGTTTTTCTTGCTTTTTAAGGTCAAATCTCTATAAAATAAGGAAAATTAAGGGAAAAAAAGAGGATAAAAATTGATATTTCGATAAAATTATTCTTTTTTCTTGGTTTTTTGCGGTCAAATCTCGTTAAAATAAGGAAAATTAAGGGAAAAAAAAGAGGAAAAAAAATGAAATTTCGCTAAAATTATTCGTTTTTCTTGCTTTTTTCGGTCAAATCTCGATAAAATAAGGAAAATTAAGGGAAAAAAAGAGGAAAAAAATTGAAATTTTGCTAAAATTATTCGTTTTTCTTGCTTTTTTCGGTCAAATCTCTATAAAATAAGGAAAATTAAGGGAAAAAAAGAGGATAAAAATTGATATTTCGATAAAATTATTCGTTTTTCTTGCTTTTTTTGGTCAAATCTCGATAAAATAAGGAACATTAAGGGAAAAAAAGAGGATAAAAATTGAAATTTCGCTAAAATGATTCGTTTTTCTTGCTTTTTTCGGTCAAATCTCGATAAAATAAGGAAAATTAAGGGAAAAAAAGAGGAAAAAAATTGAAATTTCGCTAAAATTATTCGTTTTTCTTGCTTTTTTCGGTCAAATCTCGATAAAATAAGGAATATTAAGGGAAAAAAAGAGGATAAAAATTGATATTTCGCTAAAATTATTCATTTTTCTTGCTTTTTTCGGTCAAATCTCGATAAAATAAGGAAAATTAAGGGAAAAAAAGAGGAAAAAAACTGAAATTTCGCTAAAATTATTCGTTTTTCTTGCTTTTTTCGGACAAACCTCGATAAAATAAGGAAAATTAAGGGAAAAAAGAGGAAAAAAATTGAAATTTCGCTAAAATTATTCGTTTTTCTTGCTTTTTTCGGTCAAATCTCGATAATATGAGGAAAATTAAGGGTAAAAAAAAGGAAAAAAATTGAAATTTCGCTAAAATTATTCGTTTTTCTTGCTTTTTTCGGTCAAATCTCGATAAAATGAGGAAAATTAAGGGAAAAAACGAGGATAAAAATTGATATTTCGCTAAAATTATTCGTTTTTCTTGCTTTTTTCGGTCAAATCTCGATAAAATAAGGAAAATTAAGGGAAAAAATAGAGGAAAAAAATTGAAATTTTGCTAAAATTATTCGTTTTTCTTGCTTTTTTCGGTCAAATCTCTATAAAATAAGGAAAATTAAGGGAAAAAAAGAGGATAAAAATTTATATTTCGATAAAATTATTCGTTTTTCTTGCTTTTTTTGGTCAAATCTCGATAAAATAAGGAAAATTAAGGGAAAAAAGAGGATAAAAATTGAAATTTCGCTAAAATTATTCGTTTTTCTTGCTTTTTTCGGTCAAATCTCGATAAAATAAGGAAAATTAAGGGAAAAAAGAGGAAAAAAATTTATATTTCGCTAAAATTATTCGTTTTTCTTGCTTTTTTTGGTCACATCTCGATAAAATAAGGAAAATTAAGGGAAAAAAAGAGGAAAAAAATTGAAATTTCGCTAAAATTATTCGTTTTTCTTGCTTTTTTCGGTCAAATCTCGATAAAATAAGGAATATTAAGGGAAAAAAAGAGGATAAAAATTGATATTTCGCTAAAATTATTCATTTTTCTTGCTTTTTTCGGTCAAATCTCGATAAAATAAGGAAAATTAAGGGAAAAAAAGAGGAAAAAAACTGAAATTTCGCTAAAATTATTCGTTTTTCTTGCTTTTTTCGGACAAATCTCGATAAAATAAGGAAAATTAAGGGAAAAAAAGAGGAAAAGAATTGAAATTTCGCTATAATTATTTGTTTTTCTTGCTTTTTTCGGTCAAATCTCTATAAAATAAGGAAAATTAAGGGTAAAAAAGAGGAAAAAAATTGAAATTTCGCTAAAATTATTCGTTTTTCCTGCTTTTTTCGGTCAAATCTCGATAAAATGAGGAAAATTTAGGGTAAAAAAGAGGAAAAAAATTGAAATTTCGCTAAAATTATTCGTTTTTCTTGCTTTTTTCGGTCAAATCTCGATAAAATGAGGAAAATTAAGGGAAAAAACGAGGATAAAAATTGATATTTCGCTAAAATTATTCGTTTTTCTTGCTTTTTTCGGACAAACCTCGATAAAATAAGGAAAATTAAGGGTAAAAAAGAGGAAAAAAATTGAAATTTCGCTAAAATTATTCGTTTTTCTTGCTTTTTTCGGTCAAATCTCGATAAAATGAGGAAAATTAAGGGAAAAAACGAGGATAAAAATTGATATTTCGCTAAAATTATTCGTTTTTCTTGCTTTTTTCGGTCAAATCTCGATAAAATGAGGAAAATTAAGGGAAAAAACGAGGATAAAAATTGATATTTCGCTAAAATTATTCGTTTTTCTTGCTTTTTTCGGACAAACCTCGATAAAATAAGGAAAATTAAGGGAAAAAAGAGGAAAAAAATTGAAATTTCGCTAAAATTATTCGTTTTTCTTGCTTTTTTCGGTCAAATCTCGATAAAATGAGGAAAATTAAGGGTAAAAAAGAGGAAAAAAATTGAAATTTCGCTAAAATTATTCGTTTTTCTTGCTTTTTTCGGTCAAATCTCGATAAAATGAGGAAAATTAAGGGAAAAAACGAGGATAAAAATTGATATTTCGCTAAAATTATTCGTTTTTCTTGCTTTTTTCGGACAAACCTCGATAAAATAAGGAAAATTTAGGGAAAAAAGAGGAAAAAAATTGAAATTTCGCTAAAATTATTCGTTTTTCTTGCTTTTTTCGGTCAAATCTCGATAAAATAAGGAAAATTAAAAAAAAAAGGAAAAAAATTATTCGTTTTTCTTGCTTTTTTCGGACAAATCTCGATAAAATAAGGAAAATTAAGGGAAAAAAAGAGGAAAAGAATTGAAATTTCGCTATAATTATTTGTTTTTCTTGCTTTTTTCGGTCAAATCTCTATAAAATAAGGAAAATTAAGGGAAAAAAAGAGGATAAAAATTGATATTTCGATAAAATTATTCTTTTTTCTTGGTTTTTTGCGGTCAAATCTCGTTAAAATAAGGAAAATTAAGGGAAAAAAAGAGGAAAAAAAATGAAATTTCGCTAAAATTATTCGTTTTTCTTGCTTTTTTCGGTCAAATCTCGATAAAATGAGGAAAATTAAGGGAAAAAACGAGGATAAAAATTGATATTTCGCTAAAATTATTCGTTTTTCTTGCTTTTTTCGGTCAAATATCGATAAAATAAGGAAAATTAAGGGAAAAAAAAGAGGATAAAAATTGATATTTCGCTAAAATTATTCGTTTTTCTTGCTTTTTTCGGTCAAATCTCGATAAAATAAGGAAAATAAAGGGAAACAAAGAGGATTAAAATTGATATTTCGCTAAAATTATTCGTTTTTCTTGCTATTTACGGTCAAATCTCGATAAAATAAGGAAAATTAAGGGTAAAAAAGAGGAAAAAAATTGAAATTTCGCTAAAATTATTCGTTTTTTTTGCTTTTTTCGGACAAATCTCGATAAAATAAGGAAAATTAAGGGAAAGAAAGAGGAAAAGAATTGAAATTTCGCTATAATTATTTGTTTTTCTTGCTTTTTAAGGTCAAATCTCTATAAAATAAGGAAAATTAAGGGAAAAAAAGAGGATAAAAATTGATATTTCGATAAAATTATTCTTTTTTCTTGGTTTTTTGCGGTCAAATCTCGTTAAAATAAGGAAAATTAAGGGAAAAAAAAGAGGAAAAAAAATGAAATTTCGCTAAAATTATTCGTTTTTCTTGCTTTTTTCGGTCAAATCTCGATAAAATAAGGAAAATTAAGGGAAAAAAAGAGGAAAAAAATTGAAATTTTGCTAAAATTATTCGTTTTTCTTGCTTTTTTCGGTCAAATCTCTATAAAATAAGGAAAATTAAGGGAAAAAAAGAGGATAAAAATTGATATTTCGATAAAATTATTCGTTTTTCTTGCTTTTTTTGGTCAAATCTCGATAAAATAAGGAACATTAAGGGAAAAAAAGAGGATAAAAATTGAAATTTCGCTAAAATGATTCGTTTTTCTTGCTTTTTTCGGTCAAATCTCGATAAAATAAGGAAAATTAAGGGAAAAAAAGAGGAAAAAAATTGAAATTTCGCTAAAATTATTCGTTTTTCTTGCTTTTTTCGGTCAAATCTCGATAAAATAAGGAATATTAAGGGAAAAAAAGAGGATAAAAATTGATATTTCGCTAAAATTATTCATTTTTCTTGCTTTTTTCGGTCAAATCTCGATAAAATAAGGAAAATTAAGGGAAAAAAAGAGGAAAAAAACTGAAATTTCGCTAAAATTATTCGTTTTTCTTGCTTTTTTCGGACAAACCTCGATAAAATAAGGAAAATTAAGGGAAAAAAGAGGAAAAAAATTGAAATTTCGCTAAAATTATTCGTTTTTCTTGCTTTTTTCGGTCAAATCTCGATAATATGAGGAAAATTAAGGGTAAAAAAAAGGAAAAAAATTGAAATTTCGCTAAAATTATTCGTTTTTCTTGCTTTTTTCGGTCAAATCTCGATAAAATGAGGAAAATTAAGGGAAAAAACGAGGATAAAAATTGATATTTCGCTAAAATTATTCGTTTTTCTTGCTTTTTTCGGTCAAATCTCGATAAAATAAGGAAAATTAAGGGAAAAAATAGAGGAAAAAAATTGAAATTTTGCTAAAATTATTCGTTTTTCTTGCTTTTTTCGGTCAAATCTCTATAAAATAAGGAAAATTAAGGGAAAAAAAGAGGATAAAAATTTATATTTCGATAAAATTATTCGTTTTTCTTGCTTTTTTTGGTCAAATCTCGATAAAATAAGGAAAATTAAGGGAAAAAAGAGGATAAAAATTGAAATTTCGCTAAAATTATTCGTTTTTCTTGCTTTTTTCGGTCAAATCTCGATAAAATAAGGAAAATTAAGGGAAAAAAGAGGAAAAAAATTTATATTTCGCTAAAATTATTCGTTTTTCTTGCTTTTTTTGGTCACATCTCGATAAAATAAGGAAAATTAAGGGAAAAAAAGAGGAAAAAAATTGAAATTTCGCTAAAATTATTCGTTTTTCTTGCTTTTTTCGGTCAAATCTCGATAAAATAAGGAATATTAAGGGAAAAAAAGAGGATAAAAATTGATATTTCGCTAAAATTATTCATTTTTCTTGCTTTTTTCGGTCAAATCTCGATAAAATAAGGAAAATTAAGGGAAAAAAAGAGGAAAAAAAACTGAAATTTCGCTAAAATTATTCGTTTTTCTTGCTTTTTTCGGACAAATCTCGATAAAATAAGGAAAATTAAGGGAAAAAAAGAGGAAAAGAATTGAAATTTCGCTATAATTATTTGTTTTTCTTGCTTTTTTCGGTCAAATCTCTATAAAATAAGGAAAATTAAGGGTAAAAAAGAGGAAAAAAATTGAAATTTCGCTAAAATTATTCGTTTTTCCTGCTTTTTTCGGTCAAATCTCGATAAAATGAGGAAAATTTAGGGTAAAAAAGAGGAAAAAAATTGAAATTTCGCTAAAATTATTCGTTTTTCTTGCTTTTTTCGGTCAAATCTCGATAAAATGAGGAAAATTAAGGGAAAAAACGAGGATAAAAATTGATATTTCGCTAAAATTATTCGTTTTTCTTGCTTTTTTCGGACAAACCTCGATAAAATAAGGAAAATTAAGGGTAAAAAAGAGGAAAAAAATTGAAATTTCGCTAAAATTATTCGTTTTTCTTGCTTTTTTCGGTCAAATCTCGATAAAATGAGGAAAATTAAGGGAAAAAACGAGGATAAAAATTGATATTTCGCTAAAATTATTCGTTTTTCTTGCTTTTTTCGGTCAAATCTCGATAGAATGAGGAAAATTAAGGGAAAAAACGAGGATAAAAATTGATATTTCGCTAAAATTATTCGTTTTTCTTGCTTTTTTCGGACAAACCTCGATAAAATAAGGAAAATTAAGGGAAAAAAGAGGAAAAAAATTGAAATTTCGCTAAAATTATTCGTTTTTCTTGCTTTTTTCGGTCAAATCTCGATAAAATGAGGAAAATTAAGGGTAAAAAAGAGGAAAAAAATTGAAATTTCGCTAAAATTATTCGTTTTTCTTGCTTTTTTCGGTCAAATCTCGATAAAATGAGGAAAATTAAGGGAAAAAACGAGGATAAAAATTGATATTTCGCTAAAATTATTCCTTTTTCTTGCTTTTTTCGGACAAACCTCGATAAAATAAGGAAAATTTAGGGAAAAAAGAGGAAAAAAATTGAAATTTCGCTAAAATTATTCGTTTTTCTTGCTTTTTTCGGTCAAATCTCGATAAAATAAGGAAAATTAAAAAAAAAAGGAAAAAAATTATTCGTTTTTCTTGCTTTTTTCGGACAAATCTCGATAAAATAAGGAAAATTAAGGGAAAAAAAGAGGAAAAGAATTGAAATTTCGCTATAATTATTTGTTTTTCTTGCTTTTTTCGGTCAAATCTCTATAAAATAAGGAAAATTAAGGGAAAAAAAGAGGATAAAAATTGATATTTCGATAAAATTATTCTTTTTTCTTGGTTTTTTGCGGTCAAATCTCGTTAAAATAAGGAAAATTAAGGGAAAAAAAGAGGAAAAAAAATGAAATTTCGCTAAAATTATTCGTTTTTCTTGCTTTTTTCGGTCAAATCTCGATAAAATGAGGAAAATTAAGGGAAAAAACGAGGATAAAAATTGATATTTCGCTAAAATTATTCGTTTTTCTTGCTTTTTTCGGTCAAATATCGATAAAATAAGGAAAATTAAGGGAAAAAAAGAGGATAAAAATTGATATTTCGCTAAAATTATTCGTTTTTCTTGCTTTTTTCGGTCAAATCTCGATAAAATAAGGAAAATAAAGGGAAACAAAGAGGATTAAAATTGATATTTCGCTAAAATTATTCGTTTTTCTTGCTATTTACGGTCAAATCTCGATAAAATAAGGAAAATTAAGGGTAAAAAAGAGGAAAAAAATTGAAATTTCGCTAAAATTATTCGTTTTTCTTGCTTTTTTCGGTCAAATCTCGATAAAATAAGGAATATTAAGGGAAAAAAAGAGGATAAAAATTGATATTTCGCTAAAATTATTCATTTTTCTTGCTTTTTTCGGTCAAATCTCAATAAAGTAAGGGAAAAAAAGAGGAAAAAATTGAAATATCGCTAAAATTATTCGTTTTTCTTGCTTTTTTCGGTCAAATCGCGATTAAATAAGGAAAATTAAGGGAAAAAAAGAGGAAAAAAATTGAAATTTCGCTAGAATTATTCGTTTTTCTTGCTTTTTTCGGTCAAATCTATATTAAATAAGGAAAATTAAGGGAAAAAAAGAGGAAAAAAAATTGAAATTTCGCTAAAATTATTCGTTTTTCTTGCTTTTTTCGGTCAAATCTCGATAAAATAGGAATATTAAGGGAAAAAAAGGATGAAAATTGATATTTCGCTAAAATTATTCGTTTTTCTTACTTTTGTTTGGTCAAATCTCGATAAAATAAGGAAAATTAAGGGATAAAAAGAGGAAAAAAATTGAAATTTCGCTAAAATTATTCGTTTTTCTTGCTTTTTTCGGTCAAATCTCGATAAAATAAGGAAAATTAAGGGAAAAAAAGAGGAAAAAAATTGAAATTTTGCTAAAATTATTCGTTTTTCTTGCTTTTTTCGGTCAAATCTCTATAAAATAAGGAAAATTAAGGGAAAAAAAGAGGATAAAAATTGATATTTCGATAAAATTATTCGGTTTTCTTGCTTTTTTTGGTCAAATCTTGATAAAATAAGGAAAATTAAGGGAAAAAAGAGGATAAAAATTGAAATTTCGCTAAAATTATTCGTTTTTCTTGCTTTTTTTCGGTCAAATCTCGATAAAATAAGGAAAATTAAGGGAAAAAAGAGGATAAAAATTTATATTTCGCTAAAATTATTCGTTTTTCTTGCTTTTTTTGGTCACATCTCGATAAAATAAGGAAAATTAAGGGAAATAAGAGGAAAAAAATTGAAATTTCGCTAAAATTATTCGTTTTTCTTGCTTTTTTCGGTCAAATCTCGATAAAATAAGGAATATTAAGGGAAAAAAAGAGGATAAAAATTGATATTTCGCTAAAATTATTCATTTTTCTTGCTTTTTTCGGTCAAATCTCGATAAAGTAAGGGAAAAAAAGAGGAAAAAATTGAAATTTCGCTAAAATTATTCGTTTTTCTTGCTTTTTTCGGTCAAATCTCGATTAAATAAGGAAAATTAAGGGAAAAAAAGAGGAAAAAAATAAATTTCGCTAAAATTATTCGTTTTTCTTGCTTTTTTCGGTCAAATCTCGATAAAATGAGGAAAATTAAGGGAAAAAAAGGATGAAAATTGATATTTCGCTAAAATTATTCGTTTTTCCTCCTTTTTTTGGTCAAATCTCGATAAAATAAGGAAAATTAAGGGATAAAAAGAGGAAAAAAATTGAAATTTCGCTAAAATTATTCGCTTTTCTTGCTTTTTTCGGTCAAATCTCGATAAAATAAGGAAAATTAAGGGAAAAAAAGAGGAAAAAATATGAAATTTCGCTAAAATTATTCGTTTTTCTTGCTTTTTTCTGTCAAATCTCGATAAAATAAGGAAAATTAAGGGGAAAAAAGAGGATAAAAATTGATATTTCGCTTAAATTATTCGTTTTTCTTGCTTTTTTCATTCAAATTTCGATAAAATAAGGAAAATTAAGGGAAAAAAGAGGATAGAAATTGATATTTCGCTAAAATTATTCGTTTTTCTTGCTTTTTTCGGGCAAATCTCGATAATATAAGAAAATTTAAGGGAAAAAAAGAGGAAAAAAATTGATATTTCGATAAAATTATTCGTTTTTCTTGCTTTTCTCGGTCAAATCTCGATAAAGTAAGGAAAATTAAGGGAATAAAAGAGGAAAAAATTGAAATTTCGCTAAAATTATTCGTTTTTCCTGCTTTTTTCGGTCAAATCTCGATAAAATAAGGAAAATTAAGGGAAAAAAAGAGGATGAAAATTGATATTTCGCTAAAATTATTCGTTTTTTTGCTTTTTTTGGTCAAATCTCGATAAAATAAGGAAAATTAAGGGATAAAAAGAGGAAAAAAATTAAATTACGCTAAAATTATTCGTTTTTCTTGCTTTTTTCGGTCAAATCTCGATAAAATAAGGAGAATTAAGGGAAAAAAGAGGAAAAGAATTGTAATTTCGCTAAAATTATTCGTTTTTCATGCTTTTTTCGGTCAAATCTCGATAAAATAAGGAAAATTAAGGGAAAAAAAGAGGAAAAAAATTGAAATTTCGCAAAAATTATTCGTTTTTCTTGCTTTTTTCGGTGAAATCTCGATAAAATAAGGAAAATTAAGGGAAAAAAAGAGGATGAAAATTGATATTTTGCTAAAATTATTCGTTTTTTTGGTCAAATCTCGATAAAATAAGGAAAATTAAGGGAAAAAAGAGGAAAAAAATTGAAATTTCGCTAAAATTATTCGTTTTTCTTGCTTTTTTCGGTCAAATCTCGATAAAATAAGGAAAATTAAGGGGAAAAAGAGGATAGATATTGATATTTCGCTAAAATTATTCGTTTTTCTTGCTTTTTTCGGGCAAATCTCGATAAAATAAGGAAATTTAAGGGAAAAAAAGAGGAAAAAAATTGATATTTCGATAAAATTATTCGTTTTTCTTGCTTTTTTCGGTCAAATCTCGATAAAATAAGGAAAATTAAGGGAAAAAAGAGGATAAAAATTGAAATTTCGCTAAAATTATTCGTTTTTCTTGCTTTTTTCGGTCAAATCTCGATAAAATAAGGAATATTAAGGGAAAAAAATAGAATAAAAATTGATATTTCGATAAAATTATTCGTTTTTCTTGGTTTTTTGCGGTCAAATCTCGTTAAAAGAGGAGAATGTAAGAAAAAAAGAGGAAAAATTTGAAATTTCGATAAAATTATTCGTTTTTCTTGCTTTTTTTGGTCAAATCTCGATTAAATAAGGAAAATTAAGGGAAAAAAAGAGGAAAAATTGAAATTTCGATAAAATAATTCGTTTTTCTTGCTTTTTTCGGTCAAATCTCGATAAAATAAGGAAAATTAAGGGAAAAAAGAGGATAAAAATTTATATTTCGCTAAAATTATTCGTTTTTCTTGCTTTTTTTGGTCACATCTCGATAAAATAAGGAAAATTAAGGGAAAAAAAGAGGAGAAAAACTGAAATTTCGCTAAAATTATTCGTTTTTCTTGCTTTTTTCGGTCAAATTTCGATAAAATAAGGAAAATTAAGGGAAAAAAAAGAGGAAAAAAATTGAAATTTCGCTAAAATTATTCGTTTTTCTTGCTTTTTTCGGTCAAATCTCGATAAAATAAGGAAAATTAAGGGAAAAAAAGAGGATAAAAATTGATGTTTCGCTTAAATTATTCGTTTTTCTTGCTTTTTTCGTTCAAATCTCGATAAAATAAGTAAAATAAAGGGAAAAAAGAGGATAGAAATTGATATTTCGCAAAAATTATTCGTTTTTCTTGCTTTTTTTCGGTCAAATCTCGATAAAATAAAGAAAATTAAGGGAAAAAAAGAGGAAAAAATTGAAATTTCGCTAAAATTATTTGTTTTTCTTGCTTTTTTCGGTCAAATCTCGATAAAATAAGGAAAAGTAAGGGAAAAAAAGAGGAAAAAAATTGAAATTTCGCTAAAATTATTCGTTTTTCTTGCTTTTTTCGGTCAAATCTCGATAAAATAAGGAATATTAAGGGAAAAAAGAGGATAAAAATTGATATTTCGATAAAATTATTCGTTTTTCTTGGTTGTTTGCGGTCAAATCTCGTTAAATGAGGAGAATGAAGGAAAAAAAGAGGAAAAAATTTGAAATTTCGCTAAAATTATTCGTTTTTCTTGCTTTTTTCGGTCAAATCTCGATAAAATAAGGAATATTAAGGGAAAAAAAGAGGATAAAAATTGATATTTCGATAAAATTATTCGTTTTTCTTGGTTTTTTTTGTCAAATCTCGTTAAATGAGGAGAATGAAGGAAAAAAAGAGGAAAAAATTTGAAACTTCGCTAAAATTATTCGTTTTTCTTGCTTTTTTTGGTCAAATCTCGATAAAATAAGGAAAATTAAGGGAAAAAAAGAGGAAAAAAATTGAAATTTCGCTAAAATTATTCGTTTTTCTTGCTTTTTTCGGTCTAATCTCGATAAAATAAGGAAAATTAAGGGAAAAATGAGGATAAAAATTGATATTTCGCTAAAATTATTCGTTTTTCTTGCTTTTTTGGTCAAATCTCGATAAAATAAGGAAAATTAAGGGAAAAAAGAAGGAAAAAAATTGAAATTTCGCTAAAATTATTCGTTTTTCTTGCTTTTTTCGGTCAAATCTCGATAAAATAAGGAAAATTAAGGGAAAAAAAGAGGAAAAAAATTGAAATTTCGCTAAAATTATTCGTTTTTCTTGCTTTTTTCGGTCAAATCTCGATAAAATAAGGAAAATTAAGGGAAAAAAAGAGGATAAAAATTGATGTTTCGCTTAAATTATTCGTTTTTCTTGCTTTTTTCGTTCAAATCTCGATAAAATAAGTAAAATAAAGGGAAAAAAGAGGATAGAAATTGATATTTCGCAAAAATTATTCGTTTTTCTTGCTTTTTTCGGTCAAATCTCGATAAAATAAAGAAAATTAAGGGAAAAAAAGAGGAAAAAATTGAAATTTCGCTAAAATTATTTGTTTTTCTTGCTTTTTTCGGTCAAATCTCGATAAAATAAGGAAAAGTAAGGGAAAAAAAGAGGAAAAAAATTGAAATTTCGCTAAAATTATTCGTTTTTCTTGCTTTTTTCGGTCAAATCTCGATAAAATAAGGAATATTAAGGGAAAAAAAGAGGATAAAAATTGATATTTCGATAAAATTATTCGTTTTTCTTGGTTGTTTGCGGTCAAATCTCGTTAAATGAGGAGAATGAAGGAAAGAAAGAGGAAAAAATTTGAAATTTCGCTAAAATTATTCGTTTTTCTTGCTTTTTTCGGTCAAATCTCGATAAAATAAGGAATATTAAGGAAAAAAAGAGGAAAAAAATTGAAATTTCGCTAAAATTATTCGTTTTTCTTGCTTTTTTCGGTCAAATCTCGATAAAATAAGGAATATTAAGGGAAAAAAAGAGGATAAAAATTGATATTTCGATAAAATTATTCGTTTTTCTTGGTTGTTTGCGGTCAAATCTCGTTAAATGAGGAGAATGAAGGAAAGAAAGAGGAAAAAATTTGAAATTTCGCTAAAATTATTCGTTTTTCTTGCTTTTTTCGGTCAAATCTCGATAAAATAAGGAATATTAAGGGAAAAAAGAGGATAAAAATTGATATTTCGATAAAATTATTCGTTTTTCTTGGTTTTTTTTGTCAAATCTCGTTAAATGAGGAGAATGAAGGAAAAAAAGAGGAAAAAATTTGAAACTTCGCTAAAATTATTCGTTTTTCTTGCTTTTTTTGGTCAAATCTCGATAAAATAAGGAAAATTAAGGGAAAAAAAGAGGAAAAATATTGAAATTTCGCTAAAATTATTCGTTTTTCTTGCTTTTTTCGGTCTAATCTCGATAAAATAAGGAAAATTAAGGGAAAAATGAGGATAAAAATTGATATTTCGATAAAATTATTCGTTTTTCTTGGTTGTTTGCGGTCAAATCTCGTTAAATGAGGAGAATGAAGGAAAGAAAGAGGAAAAAATTTGAAATTTCGCTAAAATTATTCGTTTTTCTTGCTTTTTTCGGTCAAATCTCGATAAAATAAGGAATATTAAGGAAAAAAAGAGGAAAAAAATTGAAATTTCGCTAAAATTATTCGTTTTTCTTGCTTTTTTCGGTCAAATCTCGATAAAATAAGGAATATTAAGGGAAAAAAAGAGGATAAAAATTGATATTTCGATAAAATTATTCGTTTTTCTTGGTTGTTTGCGGTCAAATCTCGTTAAATGAGGAGAATGAAGGAAAGAAAGAGGAAAAAATTTGAAATTTCGCTAAAATTATTCGTTTTTCTTGCTTTTTTCGGTCAAATCTCGATAAAATAAGGAATATTAAGGAAAAAAAGAGGAAAAAAATTGAAATTTCGCTAAAATTATTCGTTTTTCTTGCTTTTTTCGGTCAAATCTCGATAAAATAAGGAATATTAAGGGAAAAAAAGAGGATAAAAATTGATATTTCGATAAAATTATTCGTTTTTCTTGGTTGTTTGCGGTCAAATCTCGTTAAATGAGGAGAATGAAGGAAAGAAAGAGGAAAAAATTTGAAATTTCGCTAAAATTATTCGTTTTTCTTGCTTTTTTCGGTCAAATCTCGATAAAATAAGGAATATTAAGGGAAAAAAAGAGGATAAAAATTGATATTTCGATAAAATTATTCGTTTTTCTTGGTTTTTTTTGTCAAATCTCGTTAAATGAGGAGAATGAAGGAAAAAAAGAGGAAAAAATTTGAAACTTCGCTAAAATTATTCGTTTTTCTTGCTTTTTTTGGTCAAATCTCGATAAAATAAGGAAAATTAAGGGAAAAAAAGAGGAAAAATATTGAAATTTCGCTAAAATTATTCGTTTTTCTTGCTTTTTTTCGGTCTAATCTCGATAAAATAAGGAAAATTAAGGGAAAAATGAGGATAAAAATTGATATTTCGCTAAAATTATTCGTTTTTCTTGCTTTTTTGGTCAAATCTCGATAAAATAAGGAAAATTAAGGGAAAAAAGAAGGAAAAAAATTGAAATTTCGCTAAAATTATTCGTTTTTCTTGCTTTTTTCGGTCAAATCTCGATAAAATAAGGAAAATTAAGGGAAAAAAAGAGGAAAAAAATTGAAATTTCGCTAAAATTATTCGTTTTTCTTGCTTTTTTCGGTCAAATCTCGATAAAATAAGGAAAATTAAGGGATAAAAAGGGGATAAAAATTGATATTTCGCTTAAATAATTCGTTTTTCTTGCTTTTTTGGTCAAAACTCGATAAAATAAGGAAAATTAAGGGAAAAAAGAAGGAAAAAAATTGAAATTTCGCTA
Organism: Sympetrum striolatum; assembly: GCA_947579665.1. Classification (NCBI taxonomy): domain Eukaryota; kingdom Metazoa; phylum Arthropoda; class Insecta; order Odonata; family Libellulidae; genus Sympetrum; species Sympetrum striolatum. The sequence goes on from CANPUZ010000305.1 coordinate 53,875, forward strand.
AAATTATTCGTTTTTCTTGCTTTTTTCGGTCAAATCTCGATAAAATAAGGAAAATTAAGGGAAAAATGAGGATAAAAATTGATATTTCGCTAAAATTATTCGTTTTTCTTGGTTTTTTGCGGTCAAATCTCGTTAAATGAGGAGAATGAAGGAAAAAAAGGGGAAAAAATTTTGAAATTTCGCGAAAATTATTCGTTTTTCTTGCTTTTTTCGGTGAAATCTCGATAAAATAAGGAAAATTAAGGGAAAAAAGAGGATAAAAATGGATATTTCGCTAAAAATATTCGTTTTTCTTGCTTTTTTCGGTCAAATCTCGTTAAATGAGGAGAATGAAGGAAAAAAAGAGGAAAAAAATTGAAATTTCGCTAAAATTATTCGTTTTTCTTGCTTTCTTCGGTCAAATCTCGATAAAATAAGGAAAATTAAGGGAAAAAAAGAGGAAAAGAATTGAAATTTCGCTAAAATTATTCGTTTTTCTTGCTTTTTTCGGTCAAATCTCGATAAAATAAGGGAAAAATTGAAATTTCGCTAAAATTATTCGTTTTTCTTGCTTTTTTTGGTCAAATCTCGAAAAAGTAAGGAAAAATAAGGGAAAAAAAGGAAAAAAATTGATATTTCGATAAAATTATTCGTTTTTCTTGCTTTTTTCGGTCAAATCTCGTTAAATGAGGAGAATGAAGGAAAAAAAGAGGAATAAATTGGAAATTTCGCTAAAATTATTCAATTTTCTTGCTTTTTTCGGTCAAATCTCGATAAAATATGGAAAATAAAGGGAAAAAAAGAGGAAAAAAATTGAAATTTCGCTAAAATTATTCGTTTTTCTTGCTTTTTTCGTTCAAATCTCGATAAAATAAGGAAAATTAAAGGAATAAAGAGGATAAAAATTGATATTTCACTAAAATTATTCGTTTTTCTTGCTTTTCTCGGTCAAATCTCGATAAAATAAGGAAAATTAAGGGAAAAAAAGAGGAAAAAATTGAAATTTCGCTAAAATTATTCGTTTTTCTTGCTTTTTTCTGTCAAATCTCGATAAAATAAGGAAAATTAAGGGAAAAAAGAGGATAAAAATTTATATTTCGCTAAAATTATTCGTTTTTCTTGCTTTTTTTGGTCACATCTCGATAAAATAAGGAAAATTAAGGGAAAAAAAGAGGAGAAAAACTGAAATTTCGCTAAAATTATTCGTTTTTCTTGCTTTTTTCGGTCAAATTTCGATAAAATAAGGAAAATTAAGGGAAAAAAAAGAGGAAAAAAATTGAAATTTCGCTAAAATTATTCGTTTTTCTTGCTTTTTTCGGTCAAATCTCGATAAAATAAGGAAAATTAAGGGAAAAAAAGAGGATAAAAATTGATGTTTCGCTTAAATTATTCGTTTTTCTTGCTTTTTTCGTTCAAATCTCGATAAAAATAAGTAAAATAAAGGGAAAAAAGAGGATAGAAATTGATATTTCGCAAAAATTATTCGTTTTTCTTGCTTTTTTCGGTCAAATCTCGATAAAATAAAGAAAATTAAGGGAAAAAAAGAGGAAAAAATTGAAATTTCGCTAAAATTATTTGTTTTTCTTGCTTTTTTCGGTCAAATCTCGATAAAATAAGGAAAAGTAAGGGAAAAAAAGAGGAAAAAAATTGAAATTTCGCTAAAATTATTCGTTTTTCTTGCTTTTTTCGGTCAAATCTCGATAAAATAAGGAATATTAAGGGAAAAAAGAGGATAAAAATTGATATTTCGATAAAATTATTCGTTTTTCTTGGTTGTTTGCGGTCAAATCTCGTTAAATGAGGAGAATGAAGGAAAAAAAGAGGAAAAAATTTGAAATTTCGCTAAAATTATTCGTTTTTCTTGCTTTTTTCGGTCAAATCTCGATAAAATAAGGAATATTAAGGGAAAAAAAGAGGATAAAAATTGATATTTCGATAAAATTATTCGTTTTTCTTGGTTGTTTGCGGTCAAATCTCGTTAAATGAGGAGAATGAAGGAAAAAAAGAGGAAAAAATTTGAAATTTCGCTAAAATTATTCGTTTTTCTTGCTTTTTTCGGTCAAATCTCGATAAAATAAGGAATATTAAGGGAAAAAAAGAGGATAAAAATTGATATTTCGATAAAATTATTCGTTTTTCTTGGTTTTTTTTGTCAAATCTCGTTAAATGAGGAGAATGAAGGAAAAAAAGAGGAAAAAATTTGAAACTTCGCTAAAATTATTCGTTTTTCTTGCTTTTTTTGGTCAAATCTCGATAAAATAAGGAAAATTAAGGGAAAAAAAGAGGAAAAAAATTGAAATTTCGCTAAAATTATTCGTTTTTCTTGCTTTTTTCGGTCTAATCTCGATAAAATAAGGAAAATTAAGGGAAAAATGAGGATAAAAATTGATATTTCGCTAAAATTATTCGTTTTTCTTGCTTTTTTGGTCAAATCTCGATAAAATAAGGAAAATTAAGGGAAAAAAGAAGGAAAAAAATTGAAATTTCGCTAAAATTATTCGTTTTTCTTGCTTTTTTTCGGTCAAATCTCGATAAAATAAGGAAAATTAAGGGAAAAAAAGAGGAAAAAAATTGAAATTTCGCTAAAATTATTCGTTTTTCTTGCTTTTTTCGGTCAAATCTCGATAAAATAAGGAAAATTAAGGGAAAAAAAGAGGATAAAAATTGATGTTTCGCTTAAATTATTCGTTTTTCTTGCTTTTTTCGTTCAAATCTCGATAAAATAAGTAAAATAAAGGAAAAAAAGAGGATAGAAATTGATATTTCGCAAAAATTATTCGTTTTTCTTGCTTTTTTCGGTCAAATCTCGATAAAATAAAGAAAATTAAGGGAAAAAAAGAGGAAAAAATTGAAATTTCGCTAAAATTATTTGTTTTTCTTGCTTTTTTCGGTCAAATCTCGATAAAATAAGGAAAAGTAAGGGAAAAAAAGAGGAAAAAAATTGAAATTTCGCTAAAATTATTCGTTTTTCTTGCTTTTTTCGGTCAAATCTCGATAAAATAAGGAATATTAAGGGAAAAAAAGAGGATAAAAATTGATATTTCGATAAAATTATTCGTTTTTCTTGGTTGTTTGCGGTCAAATCTCGTTAAATGAGGAGAATGAAGGAAAAAAAGAGGAAAAAATTTGAAATTTCGCTAAAATTATTCGTTTTTCTTGCTTTTTTCGGTCAAATCTCGATAAAATAAGGAATATTAAGGGAAAAAAAGAGGATAAAAATTGATATTTCGATAAAATTATTCGTTTTTCTTGGTTTTTTTTGTCAAATCTCGTTAAATGAGGAGAATGAAGGAAAAAAAGAGGAAAAAATTTGAAACTTCGCTAAAATTATTCGTTTTTCTTGCTTTTTTTGGTCAAATCTCGATAAAATAAGGAAAATTAAGGGAAAAAAAGAGGAAAAAAATTGAAATTTCGCTAAAATTATTCGTTTTTCTTGCTTTTTTCGGTCTAATCTCGATAAAATAAGGAAAATTAAGGGAAAAATGAGGATAAAAATTGATATTTCGCTAAAATTATTCGTTTTTCTTGCTTTTTTGGTCAAATCTCGATAAAATAAGGAAAATTAAGGGAAAAAAGAAGGAAAAAAATTGAAATTTCGCTAAAATTATTCGTTTTTCTTGCTTTTTTCGGTCAAATCTCGATAAAATAAGGAAAATTAAGGGAAAAAAAGAGGAAAAAAATTGAAATTTCGCTAAAATTATTCGTTTTTCTTGCTTTTTTCGGTCAAATCTCGATAAAATAAGGAAAATTAAGGGAAAAAAAGAGGATAAAAATTGATGTTTCGCTTAAATTATTCGTTTTTCTTGCTTTTTTTCGTTCAAATCTCGATAAAATAAGTAAAATAAAGGAAAAAAAGAGGATAGAAATTGATATTTCGCAAAAATTATTCGTTTTTCTTGCTTTTTTCGGTCAAATCTCGATAAAATAAAGAAAATTAAGGGAAAAAAAGAGGAAAAAATTGAAATTTCGCTAAAATTATTTGTTTTTCTTGCTTTTTTCGGTCAAATCTCGATAAAATAAGGAAAAGTAAGGGAAAAAAAGAGGAAAAAAATTGAAATTTCGCTAAAATTATTCGTTTTTCTTGCTTTTTTCGGTCAAATCTCGATAAAATAAGGAATATTAAGGGAAAAAAAGAGGATAAAAATTGATATTTCGATAAAATTATTCGTTTTTCTTGGTTGTTTGCGGTCAAATCTCGTTAAATGAGGAGAATGAAGGAAAGAAAGAGGAAAAAATTTGAAATTTCGCTAAAATTATTCGTTTTTCTTGCTTTTTTCGGTCAAATCTCGATAAAATAAGGAATATTAAGGAAAAAAAGAGGAAAAAAATTGAAATTTCGCTAAAATTATTCGTTTTTCTTGCTTTTTTCGGTCAAATCTCGATAAAATAAGGAATATTAAGGGAAAAAAAGAGGATAAAAATTGATATTTCGATAAAATTATTCGTTTTTCTTGGTTGTTTGCGGTCAAATCTCGTTAAATGAGGAGAATGAAGGAAAGAAAGAGGAAAAAATTTGAAATTTCGCTAAAATTATTCGTTTTTCTTGCTTTTTTCGGTCAAATCTAGATAAAATAAGGAATATTAAGGGAAAAAAAGAGGATAAAAATTGATATTTCGATAAAATTATTCGTTTTTCTTGGTTTTTTTTGTCAAATCTCGTTAAATGAGGAGAATGAAGGAAAAAAAGAGGAAAAAATTTGAAACTTCGCTAAAATTATTCGTTTTTCTTGCTTTTTTTGGTCAAATCTCGATAAAATAAGGAAAATTAAGGGAAAAAAAGAGGAAAAATATTGAAATTTCGCTAAAATTATTCGTTTTTCTTGCTTTTTTCGGTCTAATCTCGATAAAATAAGGAAAATTAAGGGAAAAATGAGGATAAAAATTGATATTTCGCTAAAATTATTCGTTTTTCTTGCTTTTTTGGTCAAATCTCGATAAAATAAGGAAAATTAAGGGAAAAAAGAAGGAAAAAAATTGAAATTTCGCTAAAATTATTCGTTTTTCTTGCTTTTTTCGGTCAAATCTCGATAAAATAAGGAAAATTAAGGGAAAAAAAGGGGATAAAAATTGATATTTCGCTTAAATAATTCGTTTTTCTTGCTTTTTTGGTCAAATCTCGATAAAATAAGGAAAATTAAGGGAAAAAAGAAGGAAAAAAATTGAAATTTCGCTAAAATTATTCGTTTTTCTTGCTTTTTTCGGTCAAATCTCGATAAAATAAGGAAAATTAAGGGAAAAATGAGGATAAAAATTGATATTTCGCTAAAATTATTCGTTTTTCTTGGTTTTTTGCGGTCAAATCTCGTTAAATGAGGAGAATGAAGGAAAAAAAGGGGAAAAAATTTTGAAATTTCGCGAAAATTATTCGTTTTTCTTGCTTTTTTCGGTGAAATCTCGATAAAATAAGGAAAATTAAGGGAAAAAAGAGGATAAAAATGGATATTTCGCTAAAAATATTCGTTTTTCTTGCTTTTTTCGGTCAAATCTCGTTAAATGAGGAGAATGAAGGAAAAAAAGAGGAAAAAAATTGAAATTTCGCTAAAATTATTCGTTTTTCTTGCTTTCTTCGGTCAAATCTCGATAAAATAAGGAAAATTAAGGGAAAAAAAGAGGAAAAGAATTGAAATTTCGCTAAAATTATTCGTTTTTCTTGCTTTTTTCGGTCAAATCTCGATAAAATAAGGGAAAAATTGAAATTTCGCTAAAATTATTCGTTTTTCTTGCTTTTTTTGGTCAAATCTCGAAAAAGTAAGGAAAAATAAGGGAAAAAAAGGAAAAAAATTGATATTTCGATAAAATTATTCGTTTTTCTTGCTTTTTTCGGTCAAATCTCGTTAAATGAGGAGAATGAAGGAAAAAAAGAGGAATAAATTGGAAATTTCGCTAAAATTATTCAATTTTCTTGCTTTTTTCGGTCAAATCTCGATAAAATATGGAAAATAAAGGGAAAAAAAGAGGAAAAAAATTGAAATTTCGCTAAAATTATTCGTTTTTCTTGCTTTTTTCGTTCAAATCTCGATAAAATAAGGAAAATTAAAGGAATAAAGAGGATAAAAATTGATATTTCACTAAAATTATTCGTTTTTCTTGCTTTTCTCGGTCAAATCTCGATAAAATAAGGAAAATTAAGGGAAAAAAAGAGGAAAAAATTGAAATTTCGCTAAAATTATTCGTTTTTCTTGCTTTTTTCTGTCAAATCTCGATAAAATAAGGAAAATTAAGGGAAAAAAGAGGATAAAAATTGATATTTCGATAAAATTATTCGTTTTTCTTGCTTTTTTTGGTCAAATCTCGAAAAAGTAAGGAAAAATAAGGGAAAAAAAGGAAAAAAATTGATATTTCGATAAAATTATTCGTTTTTGTTGCTTTTTTCGGTCAAATCTCGTTAAATGAGGAGAATGAAGGAAAAAAAGAGGAATAAATTGGAAATTTCGCTAAAATTATTCAATTTTCTTGCTTTTTTCGGTCAAATCTCGATAAAATATGGAAAATAAAGGGAAAAAAAGAGGAAAAAAATTGAAATTTCGCTAAAATTATTCGTTTTTCTTGCTTTTTTCGTTCAAATCTCGATAAAATAAGGAAAATTAAAGGAATAAAGAGGATAAAAATTGATATTTCACTAAAATTATTCGTTTTTCTTGCTTTTCTCGGTCAAATCTCGATAAAATAAGGAAAATTAAGGGAAAAAAAGAGGAAAAAATTGAAATTTCGCTAAAATTATTCGTTTTTCTTGCTTTTTTCTGTCAAATCTCGATAAAATAAGGAAAATTAAGGGATAAAAAGAGGAAAAAAATTGAAATTTCGCTAAAATTATTCGTTTTTCTTGCTTTTTTCGGTCAAATCTCGATAAAATAAGGAAAATTAAGGGAAAAAAGAGGAAAAAAATTGAAATTTCGCTAAAATTATTCGTTTTTCTTGCTTTTTTCGGTCAAATTTCGATAAAATAAGGAAAATTAAGGGGAAAAAAGAGGATAAAAATTGATATTTCGCTTAAATTATTCGTTTTTCTTGCTTTTTTCGTTCAAATCTCGATAAAATAAGGAAAATTAAGGGAAAAAAGAGGATAGATATTGATATTTCACTAAAATTATTCGTTTTTCTTGCTTTTTTCGGGCAAATCTCGATAAAATAAGGAAATTTAAGGGAAAAAAAGAGGAAAAAAATTGATATTTCGATAAAATTATTCGTTTTTCTTGCTTTTTTCGGTCAAATCTCGATAAAGTAAGGAAAATTAAGGGAAAAAAAGAGGAAAAAATTGAAATTTCGCTAAAATAATTCGTTTTTCTTGCTTTTTTCGGTCAAATCTCGATAAAATAAGGAGAATTAAGGGAAAAAAAGAGGTAAAGAATTGAAAATTTGCTAAAATTATTCGTTTTTCATGCTTTTTTCGGTCAAATCTCGATAAAATAAGGAAAATTAAGGGAAAAAAAGAGGAAAGAAATTGAAATTTCGCGAAAATTATTCGTTTTTCTTGCTTTTTTCGGTCAAATCTCGATAAAATAAGGAAAATTAAGGGAAAAAAAGAGGATAAAAATTGATATTTCGCTTAAATTATTCGTTTTTCTTGCTTTTTTCGTTCAAATCTCGATAAAATAAGGAAAATTAAGGGAAAAAAGAGGATAAAAATTGATATTTCGATGAAAGTATTCGTTTTTCTTGCTTTTTTCGGTCAAATCTCGGTAAATGATGAGAAGTAAGGAAAAAAAGAGGAAAAAAATTGAAATTTCGCTAAAATTATTCGTTTTTCTTGCTTTTTTTGGTCAAATGTCGATAAAATAAGGAAAATTAATGGAAAAAAAGAGGAAAAAATTGAAATTTCGCTAAAATTATTCGTTTTTCTTGCTTTTTTCGGTCAAATCTCGATAAAATAAGGAAAATTAAGGGAAAAAAAGAGGAAAAAAATTGAAATTTTGCTAAAATTATTCGTTTTTCTTGCTTTTTTCGGTCAAATCTCGATAAAATAAGGAAAATTAAGGGAAAAAAAGGGGATAAAAATTGATATTTCGATAAAATTATTCGTTTTTCTTGGTTTTTTGCGGTCAAATCTCGTTAAATGAGGAGAATGAAGGAAAAAAAGGGGAAAAAATTTTGAAATTTCGCGAAAATTATTCGTTTTTCTTGCTTTTTTCGGTGAAATCTCGATAAAATAAGGAAAATTAAGGGAAAAAAGAGGATAAAAATGGATATTTCGCTAAAAATATTCGTTTTTCTTGCTTTTTTCGGTCAAATCTCGTTAAATGAGGAGAATGAAGGAAAAAAAGGGGAAAAAATTTTGAAATTTCGCGAAAATTATTCGTTTTTCTTGCTTTTTTCGGTGAAATCTCGATAAAATAAGGAAAATTAAGGGAAAAAAGAGGATAAAAATGGATATTTCGCTAAAAATATTCGTTTTTCTTGCTTTTTTCGGTCAAATCTCGTTAAATGAGGAGAATGAAGGAAAAAAAGAGGAAAAAAATTGAAATTTCGCTAAAATTATTCGTTTTTCTTGCTTTCTTCGGTCAAATCTCGATAAAATAAGGAAAATTAAGGGAAAAAAAGAGGAAAAGAATTGAAATTTCGCTAAAATTATTCGTTTTTCTTGCTTTTTTCGGTCAAATCTCGATAAAATAAGGGAAAAATTGAAATTTCGCTAAAATTATTCGTTTTTCTTGCTTTTTTTGGTCAAATCTCGAAAAAGTAAGGAAAAATAAGGGAAAAAAAGGAAAAAAATTGATATTTCGATAAAATTATTCGTTTTTCTTGCTTTTTTCGGTCAAATCTCGTTAAATGAGGAGAATGAAGGAAAAAAAGAGGAATAAATTGGAAATTTCGCTAAAATTATTCAATTTTCTTGCTTTTTTCGGTCAAATCTCGATAAAATATGGAAAATAAAGGGAAAAAAAGAGGAAAAAAATTGAAATTTCGCTAAAATTATTCGTTTTTCTTGCTTTTTTCGTTCAAATCTCGATAAAATAAGGAAAATTAAAGGAATAAAGAGGATAAAAATTGATATTTCACTAAAATTATTCGTTTTTCTTGCTTTTCTCGGTCAAATCTCGATAAAATAAGGAAAATTAAGGGAAAAAAAGAGGAAAAAATTGAAATTTCGCTAAAATTATTCGTTTTTCTTGCTTTTTTCTGTCAAATCTCGATAAAATAAGGAAAATTAAGGGAAAAAAGAGGATAAAAATTGATATTTCGATAAAATTATTCGTTTTTCTTGCTTTTTTTGGTCAAATCTCGAAAAAGTAAGGAAAAATAAGGGAAAAAAAGGAAAAAAATTGATATTTCGATAAAATTATTCGTTTTTGTTGCTTTTTTCGGTCAAATCTCGTTAAATGAGGAGAATGAAGGAAAAAAAGAGGAATAAATTGGAAATTTCGCTAAAATTATTCAATTTTCTTGCTTTTTTCGGTCAAATCTCGATAAAATATGGAAAATAAAGGGAAAAAAAGAGGAAAAAAATTGAAATTTCGCTAAAATTATTCGTTTTTCTTGCTTTTTTCGTTCAAATCTCGATAAAATAAGGAAAATTAAAGGAATAAAGAGGATAAAAATTGATATTTCACTAAAATTATTCGTTTTTCTTGCTTTTCTCGGTCAAATCTCGATAAAATAAGGAAAATTAAGGGAAAAAAAGAGGAAAAAATTGAAATTTCGCTAAAATTATTCGTTTTTCTTGCTTTTTTCTGTCAAATCTCGATAAAATAAGGAAAATTAAGGGATAAAAAGAGGAAAAAAATTGAAATTTCGCTAAAATTATTCGTTTTTCTTGCTTTTTTCGGTCAAATCTCGATAAAATAAGGAAAATTAAGGGAAAAAAGAGGAAAAAAATTGAAATTTCGCTAAAATTATTCGTTTTTCTTGCTTTTTTCGGTCAAATTTCGATAAAATAAGGAAAATTAAGGGGAAAAAAGAGGATAAAAATTGATATTTCGCTTAAATTATTCGTTTTTCTTGCTTTTTTCGTTCAAATCTCGATAAAATAAGGAAAATTAAGGGAAAAAAGAGGATAGATATTGATATTTCACTAAAATTATTCGTTTTTCTTGCTTTTTTCGGGCAAATCTCGATAAAATAAGGAAATTTAAGGGAAAAAAAGAGGAAAAAAATTGATATTTCGATAAAATTATTCGTTTTTCTTGCTTTTTTCGGTCAAATCTCGATAAAGTAAGGAAAATTAAGGGAAAAAAAGAGGAAAAAATTGAAATTTCGCTAAAATAATTCGTTTTTCTTGCTTTTTTCGGTCAAATCTCGATAAAATAAGGAGAATTAAGGGAAAAAAAGAGGTAAAGAATTGAAAATTTGCTAAAATTATTCGTTTTTCATGCTTTTTTCGGTCAAATCTCGATAAAATAAGGAAAATTAAGGGAAAAAAAGAGGAAAGAAATTGAAATTTCGCGAAAATTATTCGTTTTTCTTGCTTTTTTCGGTCAAATCTCGATAAAATAAGGAAAATTAAGGGAAAAAAAGAGGATAAAAATTGATATTTCGCTTAAATTATTCGTTTTTCTTGCTTTTTTTCGTTCAAATCTCGATAAAATAAGGAAAATTAAGGGAAAAAAGAGGATAAAAATTGATATTTCGATGAAAGTATTCGTTTTTCTTGCTTTTTTCGGTCAAATCTCGGTAAATGATGAGAAGTAAGGAAAAAAAGAGGAAAAAAATTGAAATTTCGCTAAAATTATTCGTTTTTCTTGCTTTTTTTGGTCAAATGTCGATAAAATAAGGAAAATTAATGGAAAAAAAGAGGAAAAAATTGAAATTTCGCTAAAATTATTCGTTTTTCTTGCTTTTTTCGGTCAAATCTCGATAAAATAAGGAAAATTAAGGGAAAAAAAGAGGAAAAAAATTGAAATTTTGCTAAAATTATTCGTTTTTCTTGCTTTTTTCGGTCAAATCTCGATAAAATAAGGAAAATTAAGGGAAAAAAAGGGGATAAAAATTGATATTTCGATAAAATTATTCGTTTTTCTTGGTTTTTTTGCGGTCAAATCTCGTTAAATGAGGAGAATGAAGGAAAAAAAGGGGAAAAAATTTTGAAATTTCGCGAAAATTATTCGTTTTTCTTGCTTTTTTCGGTGAAATCTCGATAAAATAAGGAAAATTAAGGGAAAAAAGAGGATAAAAATGGATATTTCGCTAAAAATATTCGTTTTTCTTGCTTTTTTCGGTCAAATCTCGTTAAATGAGGAGAATGAAGGAAAAAAAGAGGAAAAAAATTGAAATTTCGCTAAAATTATTCGTTTTTCCTTGCTTTTTTTCGGTCAAATCTCGATAAAATAAGGAAAATTAAGGGAAAAAAAGAGGAAAAGAATTGAAATTTCGCTAAAATTATTCGTTTTTCTTGCTTTTTTCGGTCAAATCTCGATAAAATAAGGGAAAAATTGAAATTTCTTTAAAATTATTCGTTTTTCTTGCTTTTTTTGGTCAAATCTCGAAAAAGTAAGGAAAAATAAGGGAAAAAAAGGAAAAAAATTGATATTTCGATAAAATTATTCGTTTTTCTTGCTTTTTTCGGTCAAATCTCGTTAAATGAGGAGAATGAAGGAAAAAAAGAGGAAAAAAATTGGAAATTTCGCTAAAATTATTCAATTTTCTTGCTTTTTTTCGGTCAAATCTCGATAAAATATGGAAAATAAAGGGAAAAAAAGAGGAAAAAAATTGAAATTTCGCTAAAATTATTCGTTTTTCTTGCTTTTTTCGTTCAAATCTCGATAAAATAAGGAAAATTAAAGGAATAAAGAGGATAAAAATTGATATTTCACTAAAATTATTCGTTTTTCTTGCTTTTCTCGGTCAAATCTCGATAAAATAAGGAAAATTAAGGGAAAAAAAGAGGAAAAAATTGAAATTTCGCTAAAATTATTCGTTTTTCTTGCTTTTTTTCTGTCAAATCTCGATAAAATAAGGAAAATTAAGGGAAAAAAGAGGATAAAAATTGATATTTCGATAAAATTATTCGTTTTTCTTCCTTTTTTCGGTCAAATCTCGATAAAATAAGGAAAATTAAGGGAAAAAAGAGGATAAAAATTGATATTTCGCTAAAATTATACGTTTTTCTTCCTTTTTTCGGTCAAATCTCGATAAAATAAGGAAATTTAAAGGAAAAAAAGTGGAAAAAAATTGAAAATTCGCTAAAATTATTCGTTTTTCTTGTTTTTTTTCGTCAAATCTCGATAAAATAAGGAAAATTAAGGGAAAAAAAGAGAAAAAAATTGAAATTTCGCTAAAATTATTCGTTTTTTGCTTTTTTCGGTCAAATCTCGTTAAATGATGAGAATGAAGGAAAAAAAGAGGAAAATTTTGAAATATCGCTAAAATTATTCGTTTTTCTTGCTTTTTTTCGGTCAAATCTCGATAAAATAAGGAAAATTAAGGGAAAAAAAGAGTAAAAGAATTGAAATTTCGCTAAAATTATTCGTTTTTCTTGCTTTTTTCGGTCAAATCTCGATAAAATAAGGGAAAAAAAGAGGAAAAAAATTGAAATTTCGCTAAAATTATTCGTTTTTCTTGCTTTTTTTTGTCAAATCTCGATAAAGTAAGGAAAATTAAGGGAAAAAAAGAGGAAAAAAATTGATATTTCGATAAAATTATTCGTTTTTCTTGCTTTTTTCGGTCAAATCTCGTTAAATGAGGAGAATGAAGGGAAAAAAGAGGAAAAAATTTGAAATTTCGCTAAAATTATTCGTTTTTCTTGCTTTTTTCGGTCAAATCTCGATAAAATAAGGAAAATAAAGGGAAAAAAAGAGGAAAAAAAATTGAAATTTCGCTAAAATTATTCGTTTTTTCCTGCTTTTTTCGGTCAAATCTCGATAAAATAAGGAAAATTAAAGGAATAAAGAGGATAAAAATTGATATTTCACTAAAATTATTCGTTTCTCTTGCTTTTTTCGGTCAAATCTCGATAAAATAAAGAAAATTAAGGGAAAAAAAGAGGAAAAAATTGAAATTTCGCTAAAATTATTCGTTTTTCTTGCTTTTTTCGGTCAAATCTCGTTAAATGATGAGAATGAAGGAAAAAAAGAGGAAAAAAATTGAAATATCGCTAAAATTATTCGTTTTTCTTGCTTTTTTCGATCAAATGTCAATAAAACAAGGAAAATTAAGGGAAAAAAAGAGGAAAAAAATTGATATTTCGATAAAATTATTCGTTTTTCTTGCTTTTTTCGGTCAAATCTCGTTAAATGATGAGAATGAAGGAAAAAAAGAGGAAAAAAATTGAAATATCGCTAAAATTATTCGTTTTTCTTGCTTTTTTTCGATCAAATGTCAATAAAACAAGGAAAATTAAGGGAAAAAAAGAGGAAAAAAATTGAAATTTCGATAAAATTATTCGTTTTTCTTGCTTTTTTCGGTCAAATCTCGTTAAATGATGAGAATGAAGGAAAAAAGAGGAAAAAAATTGAAATATCGCTAAAATTATTCGTTTTTCTTGCTTTTTTTCGATCAAATGTCAATAAAACAAGGAAAATTAAGGGAAAAAAAGAGGAAAAAAATTGAAATTTCGCTAAAATTATTCGTTTTTCTTGCTTTTTTCGGTCAAATCTCGATAAAATAAGGAAAATTAAGGGAAAAAAAGAGGAAAAAATTGAAACTTCGCTAAAATTATTCGTCTTTCTTGCTTTTTTTGGTCAAATCTCGATAATATAAGGAAAATTAAGGGAAAAAAAGAGGAAAAAAATTGAAATTTCGCTAAAATTATTCGTTTTTCTTGCTTTTTTCGGTCAAATCTCGATAAAATAAGGAAAATTAAGGGAAAAAAGAGGATAAAAATTGATATTTCGCTAAAATTATTCGTTTTTCTTGCTTTTTTCGGTCAAATCTCGATAAAATAAGGAAAATTAAAGGAAAAAAAGAGGAAAAAAATTGAAAATTCGCTAAAATTATTCGTTTTTCTTGTTTTTTTCGGTCAAATCTCGATAAAATAAGGAAAATTATGGGAAAAAAAGAGGAAAAAATTGAAATTTCGCTAAAATTATTCGTTTTTCTTGCTTTTTTCGGTCAAATCTCGATAAACTAAGGAAAATTAAGGGAAGAAAAGAGGATAAATATTGATATTTCGATAAAATTATTCGTTTTTCTTGCTTTTTTTCGGTCAAATCTCGTTAAATGATGAGAATGAAGGAAAAAAAGAGGAAAAAAATTGAAATATCGCTAAAATTATTCGTTTTTCTTGCTTTTTTCGATCAAATGTCAATAAAACAAGGAAAATTAAGGGAAAAAGAGGAAAAAAATTGAAATTTCGCTAAAATTATTCGTTTTTCTTGCTTTTTTCGGCTAAATCTCGACAAAATAAGGAAAATTAAGGGAAAAATGAGGATAGAAATTGATATTTCGCTAAAATAATTCGTTTTTCTTGCTTTTTTCGGTCAAATCTCGATAAAATAAAGAAAATTAAGGGAAAAAAAGAGGAAAAAATTGAAATTTCGCTAAAATTATTCGTTTTTCTTGCTTTTTCGGTCAAATCTCGTTAAATGATGAGAATGAAGGAAAAAAAGAGGAAAAAAATTGAAATATCGCTAAAATTATTCGTTTTTCTTGCTTTTTTCGATCAAATGTCAATAAAACAAGGAAAATTAAGGGAAAAAAAGAGGAAAAAAATTGAAATTTCGATAAAATTATTCGTTTTTCTTGCTTTTTTCGGTCAAATCTCGTTAAATGATGAGAATGAAGGAAAAAAAGAGGAAAAAAATTGAAATATCGCTAAAATTATTCGTTTTTCTTGCTTTTTTCGATCAAATGTCAATAAAACAAGGAAAATTAAGGGAAAAAAAGAGGAAAAAAATTGAAATTTCGATAAAATTATTCGTTTTTCTTGCTTTTTTCGGTCAAATCTCGTTAAATGATGAGAATGAAGGAAAAAAAGAGGAAAAAAAATTGAAATATCGCTAAAATTATTCGTTTTTCTTGCTTTTTTCGATCAAATGTCAATAAAACAAGGAAAATTAAGGGAAAAAAAGAGGAAAAAAATTGAAATTTCGCTAAAATTATTCGTTTTTCTTGCTTTTTTTCGGTCAAATCTCGATAAAATAAGGAAAATTAAGGGAAAAAAAGAGGAAAAAAAAAATGAAATTTCGCTAAAATTATTCGTTTTTCTTGCTTTTTTCGGTCAAATCTCGATAAAATAAGGAATATTAAGGGAAAAAAAGAGGATAAAAATTGATATTTCGATAACATTATTCGTTTTTCTTGGTTGTTTGCGGTCAAATCTCGTTAAATGAGGAGAATGAAGGAACAAAAGAGGAAAAAATTTGAAATTTCGCTAAAATTATTCGTTTTTCTTGCTTTTTTTCGGTCAAATCTCGATAAAATAAGGAATATTAAGGGAAAAAAAGAGG
>CANPUZ010000306.1:0-68173 GCA_947579665.1 Sympetrum striolatum
TATAGCAACGCCAATGTTTGTTGACTCTTTACGTGAAAATAAGATTCATCGTCGTATTGAATGAATTTTCTTTTCTCATATAAAGTAATTATATCTCCTTAGCTTGGTAAGTTGATTACTTTCTCATTCTTATTTTCCGATCTAAATAATAATCGTTTCATATAGCATCCCGCTGTGCATTTAATCATTAACGCTGAAGAATAAATCAATCAAGATATTTGAAATATCCCTCAATTCAGAGATTGCTTCCATTGAAGTGTCAATAATTGGGCTTAAAGCAGCAAGGAATGACAATGCTTTTATACGTGACTGGAAAAAGGTAAACGAATTTCGATCTTTTAGATATAGAATTGGAAATTAAACCTTGTAATGTTTTAGTGGATCATCTATTGGTGTGTTTTAGTATAGGTACTATCCACCTATATCTTTTGTTAATGGTGATAGTCATACTCATTGCTATTTTGTTATATCTTAAATATTGTATTTAAATGTTCGTGTTAAATTATTGCCGATACGTTATTAAGTTTGTTAGACTATAAAATATGGAACACCTCTCTCAGATTATGGGCGGCTGTCCTTTATTTTTATGCGTCGGTTCTATGTTGGCAGCTCAAATAAAATCATTACGAATACGCTTCAATATGTATTTTGTATATTGCATGGTTTAATTATTCCAAAAAATCAAAGTAGTATTAATTTTACGGACTCTAGACAAGCATCGAAAGAAATAAAATATACCTGTATTCTTTTCGTTGCTGTAAAAATAGATTGTGTGTCTAGGTAAGGAAAAATTGGATAAACTGAATTTGAATCGAATAAGCATCATTTCGAAGAATGACCTCTAACAACATATTTCACTTTCGAAATCTTTTTCGTTAATTTACTTCACATTTTCAGTTACATATACTATGGAAATTTCCTCTAAAGAAGTATTGCTGGTATAAGGTTTGCCTTTAGTCCAATATTAAACTAAGTATTTTTATCAGATATTTTACTCTATACATGAAAATATCATCTTCGATAATTTTCACTATAGGAATCATGTCCCTGAATTTCAATTATTTGCGAATATCACCGAAAACAATTAAGTTAATTTTTTAATTTAGATTTTATGAATGTTTGAGGGAAGATCGCGAGATAAATTTGCGAGCATTTCTTATCACTACCGACTACATCGCTTAAATGAGATAACTCCTGCAAGTTTCATGTCTACTTTCGCTTGGATTACGTTTCGTCATTCCACGTTAATAAATATTCGGAAGACAGTATTTATTGTGAACGGGATCTGAAAACATAGTAATTAAATTAAATCCTACTCAAGAGAAGAAAGTAGTAGTTCCCTCTGATTTTGCAACATAATGCTCAAATTATAATAGCGATTTAATTAAACAGATGCGCCGCTTACATTACTAATAGGATAAAAATTTTCTTTACAATTTTACAGTTAATTTAAAGTCAGAGTGTTAGTAATAGAGTGTTAAGTAATTAAATTATAGAACAGCCAACGCCATCTTAACGAAAAAAATTCGGAGTTAATTCATAAAAGGACGCGTTCTAATTAGAATAACTACTTTGCATTGTAATTCGTTTGCGGGAATTATTCGTTTTTTTGATAGTTGCGAGGATTTCACTCGCTCGCTCTTCGTCAGACCTATTGGATGTGCTAAGTGGCTGGTACATTCGTTTTCGTTTGTGGTTTACAAGATTTGTGTGGCTATTTTTGTGATTTCGTCTCCATTCGTTTGGTACTCAGTTGTATCCTCTATTTGTTATAGCGACTGGTGCATTTGTTTAGTCTGTGATTTACATTTGTGAAGCTGTTTTTTGTGATTTCGTAAGTCACATAGGATAAAAAGAAGTATTGTTTTTTCATAAAGTTAAGACTTTTCATGTCTAAATTTTTACATGTCTAAATTTTTTCATATCTAAATTTCATTGCTTTCGATTTACATTCATTTTTCCGTTGAGAATTAACGGGCACTCCGCTAGTAAGCTTAATAAATCTCGTGATAACATTACGGGACGCGTGCGTTCGCTAAGACTTGACTATGTTTAATGACGCGCAAGAGATAGGTAAGCGGCGTTCGTTCGAAAACGTCTCCCACTGCCCTCATTTTCCCGATTTTTTTCAGTTTTTCGCCCGTTTTGCACCTCTAAACTCAACCAAAAAATTTAAATTTTTGCACGCCTGTGCGTACAGGCCGTCCGCCTCCGGTTCTCACGCACGTATGGCCAACATTCTTTCTGATCGCCACCTAATGATTCTAATGGGGTTCAAGATCTATATTCCTGGTATTGTTTTCGTGCTTCTTCCTTTATTAGCTTTCGCACTTCTCTATATTTTTGCTCTTCGAGTTCATGGTTCTCTCCGCATGCTTTGCATTGCATGCATTATTTCTTTCATGCACTTATCGAAATAATAGGGAGTTCTTGCTTAGATAGAAGATGTATATTAAGACTCGGTTTAAGAAAAAATTGGATAAGACCATGCTGTTCCTGGGTTCGATGCCAGAGCTCATTACAATTTCTCACATAAGGAATGTATGTGAAAAATAGGGCGTCGTTTGATGCATTTGCAGCAAATTTTTTTGCTTGAATTTTCACACGTAGTTAGAGATGGTGATCTTCTGTTGTGATGCATAGTACGTTCACCAGGAAGACCCGAGTTCGATGCCAGAAGATTCAATTGCAACCAATTTTAAGAATATTTTCAATATTTTTTTCTTTTAAGGACCCTCTCTATATGATGTTGACTTTAAATTTATGCTTGCAGTATGCAAGCTACATTTTACTCGTATGTTATGCTCGTAACTTAGGTTTCGTCCACCGTGGCTCTTTACGCTCACGCACGCTCCTAGTTGGAGCGAATTTTATTAAACCTTCTTTGATTAACCGGAGAAACTCTATCCAACTATCACTTACAGTATTTGTACCCAAGAAGCGGAAAAAATCATCCTTTCACTCGTTAATATAAACCTTAAACTCTGAAAAATTAGCTTTGCGAATTACATATACTTGTCTCGATGGCTTAAGAGATTTAACCGCTACTGCTTTCCTCCCCGCCATTATGATACAATGGTCTGAAATACCCTCAACTATATCGAGATTAGTTATCAATTGTGGGTGGTAAATCTAGGATGTTACCTTCACCCGCTCGAGTCGTTCGAGTCTTCGTCATGTTTACCTGTTCTAATGCAACGAAAAAGGTAAACTCTGATAAGGGTCAACATGACCGTCCTTCTTGTTTTAAGGCTATGATTTCAAAATAAATTAAAATGCATCAGTTCTTTCTCAGGAAATACAGCGAGCTCTGCCAAGAAGTCATGACCGAGGAGGAAGGATGGGCTTTACTCGACGAAGACCAGAAGCAGTATTTATCCAATTTACCCGATTTCAGCCATATTGAATCCAGATTTAACTACGACAAGGAGCTGGTTACTCTGTTACAAGACATAAATGCGAAAAACGAAATTACCATGAATAAAATCCTGGGAATCGCAGAAGAAAAAATAGAAGACTGCAAAGCTAAAATACACCAATATGCGAAAAGAGATTAGATAATTTGAGTGTTTTTCTACTGTTATAAGAGCGTTTTCGTAAAGAATGTATTTATTAAATATTTACTGTCCACAAAAAGTTTAAATAAAGGTAGTTATGAAATCTATTAAAATCGTGAAATTTCGTTTTAATTATTACTTATAGTTTAACATATATATGCTATACTAAGTACAACTCTGTAGCTAAAATTGTTTTTACATTATCTTAAATTGTCTAAAATTCTGTTTAAATATTTGGAGTTGTTAATATCTTATTATACCAGACCCCAGTTAAACCCTACGAAATTGGAAATGGTATTTTTATTTGTTCTGTGCCTTTCCTAGATTTTAATCAAAAATGTTTCGAAGATTGGCTTTCTTTAGATGAAACAACGCACGGATGTAAACAGTAGAACCCCTTTTTCACGAACCTCGATTTTACGAAGTGACGCAGTTTTACGAACCATTCCGCCGGTCCCGATCTTTCTATATCTAAAATGACCTCGGTTTTACGTAAAACCTCGATTTCGTGATTTACGAAGTGAGGTCCCTAGGAGTGACTGAGCCCCGGGTTTACGAAATACAGTCGAACCTCGATAACTCGAATACTTCGATAACTCGAATACTTTGATAACTCGAAGAAAACGTCCGGCCCTTGAGAAAACCGCGATTAGTCATCCATCGCACTCCTCTAGTGCCTCTTACCTATATTAATAGAATACCTGTTCTATTTTACTAATTTTACCTGTTCTATGCTACTTCTCTTTGCCCTTGTTTGCGATTACTATTTTTGCGAGAAGAAAATTAAAATGAGGAAAACAGCAATTTTCATCTCACTCTTAAAGCTTCGTGAGATATTCTCCACATTCTCGTCTCAAAGCAGAACAGTTGCTTCGATGGGTTTCCTTTCGTCCCAATCCCTTGTTTTAAACAAATCCAATAAAATGAAGTGGCACTGCATTGTATTATTTTGGGTGCTGTTGTGCATACTCTCGGAAAAATTTTTCTTTGTGACGTCCTCTCACGGGAGTTGCGATAGCACTGCAGCTAAGACATTCGCTCCCGTTCCCTAATGTTATATCGAATAAAAATGTTTTCATTGCAGAGTGAAAAGTTAAAGTAAAAAAGGAAATTCTTTGCTCAAAGAGAAGACCAATGTTAATAATATGAGAAGAAGACAACCAGTAATCTGTGAAAAATAAAGCAAAATAAGGAATGACTCTTTTCGGTTTGAGGTTTAGAGTACTTATTTAAACATCATAGCCAGTTAAACCTTTCCCTTTCATTTTCCAGCGTTGATAGATTTAGGTTGTCATTTCATTGCCTCCAATTGCATTGCCATGCCTGAGTGGTGTATGACGCCAATTTACGTATAATGGACAATAGAGGCCTTTATCAAGAATCCTGTTCACATGAGAGATAAATGAGGGGAAAGATTGAAGAAATTGTACATAGAGTGACGGTGAGACTGGATGCTTCGTAGCGAATGATGTAAAGTCATGAAATAAGTGAGGCCAAGGTGTGTTCACTCACTTGCTTTTTTCGTTTTCTTGAAGGGAATGATATAGAAAAAATTTATTTTTATTCTGTTTCCCGGTACATAAAAAATTAATAAAGCAGATACAAATAATTGATAAAACCTCCAAAAAATTATACATAACGCAGTATCAATCAGTAAGATATTCCTTAATGGAGTAAAAAGCTTTACTTAATAAATAACGTTTCAGTTTACTCTGAAAAGAGTGATAGTTGACTTCTAATTTAATTTAAAGGGGAAGCATATTAAATAATTTTATCCCCATTACCTTTAGGCCGTTTAAAGTTTTTCCACAATTTACATAATGTAGATGTAGATTATTCTGTTGTCTGGTATTATGACCATGTATATCACTGTTTTTAGAGAATTTAAAAAGATTCTTTTTTGCATGGCAGACTGAAGAGTATATATACACAGGGCACCGTTAGAATTTGTAATGAAACAAAAATGGGACGGCAGTGCGACTAATAATATAAAAGCCCAAATTATTATGCACATCTTTTGGTTTCCCTCTTCCTGTTTAATGCTGATTTATCAGATTATGTAATGATGACAATCATGTTAACATCATTTAAAGATCAGATCAGATGAGATAATTCAGAATTTAAAGAATGAAGATTTAGTTGCTGCAGTGAAAGATAACTTCTTTGGAGATCCTACCAGGCTTTTGGATACAATAAGTAACCAGAAGGAATTATTCATAATTGGTAATCTGAATGGTAGAACAGGTTTTAGATTGAATGACTCAGTAGTAGGGTGCTATGGAGAAAGGGTGATCAATGACAATGGCATATGACTAATAGAGTTATGCCAGTAACACGCCTTTCAAACATTACAAGTTGTGCCATGCTTCAGTTGGAGCTTTGATGATCTTGTGGAATTTAAATAATCTCCGGGCAAAATTAATGCAATGATTATTTCAAATTACAATCATCTGAACAGGATTTATGGATTGATGAAAGTATATTTTGTTTATGGTTATAAGTTTGTTTTTTTAATTTTCTCATTCCTGGTTACAGGATGGATTAAAGAATTCTTGTAGAATATGGGCACAATTCAGGGAGAATAAGAATTCCCTCTGGACAGCAACCAAGAGAGTAGGCTATAAGAAGTATTTTAAAAACTGAATTTCAGTTATTGGATGAATTAAAATACATAGTGAAAATATTTTATCCAAATTTTGGTGCTTTTTGTGACTAGGAGCATTTCTCTGAAGTTAAGGACAAATTGCATTTACAAAGTTTTGGTATAAATTGTTTTAATGTAGTTGTAAAGTTTGTTTACCCTTAAACTGCGGGAAACGTATAGAAACGTTTTCCTGCCAGAATGCGAGAACTGCGGGAAAAACGTTCTTATATGTTTGACCTGCTCTTCCTTGCCCATGCTTGGCCTTCCTCAATTTTATGGCTGTGCCTGTGAGTGAGACGCACCCTCACAAAATCTTTTGCATTGTACTAAATGTGGAAAACCCTTCTCCAGGGTTTTCCGGCCTCTGCGTAATTCCAAGATTTGTAGTGCACTCGTAATTTCATATTTTCCTCACTCGTTAAAAATCAATGTATCTTCTTACTGTTTGGTATCAAATTAATCATCTAACAGCAAGGGAAAAAATAAGACAATTAAATCATTGGCAATTGCTTCCACGTTAGAGGAGCAACCAAAAGTCTTGAGCATTAACCGCTGACCTCGGGCATCGGAAAAAGGTCTACCCGGATAATGGGGATCTTCTGCCTGCTGGAATTAGTGTGACCCGCCAAGAGAAGGAACCGTTTCTCTAAGTTTCCTCCCGCACACGACTGTCGCGATATAAAAATACACCCGCATCTTAAGGGTTAATGAGGCCCCTCAGACCACCATTTTGTCTCCAATAGAGGTTCATCAGCCAAATCTTCGACAAGCTGTGTGGCGAGCAGGGCAATTCACTGTAAATTTTAATAGCTTCTCAGAGCCTGTTAGGAAAGAGGTTCAAGGTGCAGAAGATTATTTCATAAGAACCAGCCTACGTCATGAGCCATCTAACACATTGAAGAAAAAGGTCGTAAACATTGAGACAAACTATTTGCTTCAATTCGGACCCTATCCCACTTAGATGCAGAAGGATGATGTGTGTAGCACATTTATAGAGACTTTGAAAATGAAATTAATGAATCACATCGAAGCAATCATTGCCTGGAAGAAACAGAGGTGAGTCTTGACTACCAGATTTTTTACCTTCTGTTAAAACTTTCTATTGCTAAAAAATATGGAAATGATACCTAAAGATGTAGATTTGATTACATATTCTTCAATGATGGATCTCGCAATTACAGTGTTTCATTCTCTGTGTTGTGCCATCTTTTGTCATGAATATTTAAATGCTTCCTTTCTGCTTTATCAGGTGATATTATGCAGCGAGGTCATCGAGCCCAGGTCAGTAGAAGAGGTGAAATAAACCTGAGAAAATCGGGACTTTGGGGCCTTCTGGAATCGAACCCATGACACTGAGGTTCAAAATCTTTTTTCTGGCTGTTACACGTTATGGCCAGTACGTCGTAAAAATGTCAAGTCAGTGACACTTGTAGAACATAGTTGGAATTTTGATCCCCTATGAATGAATGAGTGTGTGTGTAGGTATACGAGTAAAATGTAGCTTGCATACTGCAAGCAGATCGGCAATACTAATTTCATATCGGCATCATATCGGGAAGGCCGTAAAAAGAAAAAAAAATGGATTGAAAATATTCTGATTATTCGCTGCAATTTATTCGTCCGGCATCGAACCCGGGTCTTCCAGGTGATACTTGCTATGCAGCACAATAGAAAATCAGCATCTCTAACTATCTGCGAAAATTCATGCAGAAATATTGGCTGCAACTGCCTCAATCGAAGACTTACTTTTCCCTTATATTCCTTATGAGAGAAATGTTAATGTGCTCTGGCATCGAACCCAGGAATAGTACGGTCTTATGAAAATTTTTTTCTTGAACTAATTCTTACCTTACACTTTCCGGCTAAGCACAAACTTCCTATTATTTTGAGAAGTGCATCAAAAAAAATAATGAAAAACAGCTCCCATGTATTTTAAAGGGCAGATCTTTGCATCGTCCTAGCATTGAACCCAGGATATTTTTTGTAAAAGTCATTGATGTTTTCGAAAGTCCAAGACCATAAGTATAGGCACCTTGAGTTTTATTTCTCTACCTATCCGGAAAGTATTTTTTTAATTCCCGAAAATCACAGCAATGCATTTAAACGGGAAAAATCGGGACTTTGGGGCACTCTGGAATCGAACCTATGACACTGAGGATCAAAGTCGCTTTTTTCCTGAGGGTTTCACGTTATGGCCAATACGTCATAAAAATTTCAAGGCAATGACGCTTGTAGTTTAGCCTGTGAATTTGTATCCTATCTATATAGCTATCTATTATATATAGATGCTTCTCCGGATTCATTCATATATATACCCAGATAGGATACTAATTCACAGCCTAAACCACAAGCGTCATTGACTTGAAATTTTTACGACGTATTGGCCCTAACGTGAAACCCCCAGAAAAAATGCGATTTTGAACCTCAGTGTCATGGATTCGATTCCAGAGGGCCCCAAAGTCCCGATTTTTCCCGTTTAAATGCATTGCTTTGATTTTCGGGAATTATTAAAAAATACTTCTCGGATAGGAAGAGAATCAAAACTAATGGAGCCTATATATATGGTCATGATCTATCGAAAACATAAATGACTTTAATGGAAAATATCCTGGGTTCGATGCTAGGACGATGCAAAAATCGGCCGTTTAAAATGCATTGCGGCGAATTTGAAGATTTTTTTTGGATCCTTTCCCAATAACATGGATACTTGAAACTCGGCACGTAGATAGATATCATGAATATATTTTATAATAATATTATACATGTTTGCTTATGGTCCTTGGTTCGATCCCAGAGAGCTATTGTCACTTTTCAATGCATTTCTTATGGAGACAACGGAAACAAAATTTCGGTACTTCCCGGCATGCTATCAACTTCAAACTTTGCATAAAAAAAGATCAAGTTGGTACAAATCAAATTATGCATTCACAGTTTACAATATGTCCTGGGTTCGACACCAGTTGTCTCTGCAATTAGCAGTAGATGCGATTTTTAGGAATTATTTTGAAACATTTCCCAATAATATAGAAACTTGAAATTCGGCACATAGATAGAGATCATAAACAACTTTAAGAAACATGTTTTAGATTTCCAAGATCGTCCTTGGTTCGAATCCAGAGAGCCATTTACATTCGTGGAAATTAGAACGTCTTTTGAGGCAGTTGCAGCCAATATTTCTGCTTGAATTTTCACACATTGTTAGAGATGGTGATCTTCTTTTGTTCTGCATAGTAAGTTCACCAGGAAGGCCTAGGATCGATGCCAGAAGGTTTAATTGAAGTGAATTATAAGAATATTTTCACGCCTTTTTTTTTTCTTTTGAGGACCATCACGATGTAATGCAAATATGAATTTAGTGTTGTCGATCTGCTTGCAGTATGCAAGCAACATTTTACTCGTATAGCTATATGGCTATCTATTATATATAGATGCTTCTCCGGATTCATTCATATATCATATATATATATATAGAGAGAGGATACAAATTCACAGCCTAAACCACAAGCGTCATTGACTTGAAATTTTTACGACATATTGGCCATAACGTGAAACCCCCAGGAAAAAAGCGACTTTGATCTTCAGTGTCATAGGTTCGATTCCAGAGGGCCCCAAATTCCCGATTTTTCCCGTTTAAATGCATTGCGTTGATTTTCGGGAATTTTTAAAAAATACTTGCCGGATAGGTAGGGACTTAAAACTCAAGGAGCCGATATATATGGTCATGATCTATCGAAAACATAAATGAGTTTTACGGAAAATATCCTGGGTTCGATGCTAGATCAAGGCAAAAATCGGCCGTTTAAAATACATTGTGGCGATTTTTAAGATTTTTTTTGGACCCCTTCCCGATGACATGGAAACTTGAAATTCGGCATGAAGTTGGAGATCATAAACATATTTCATAATCAAATTTTACATAATCGCTGATGGTCCTTGGTTCGATCCCAGAGAGCCATTTACATTCCTCAATGCATTTCTTATGGAGATAACGGAAAAAGGTTTTAGGTACTTCCCGGCATGATATCGACTTCAAACTTTGCATAATATAAGATGAAGTACTTATAAGTCATAATATGCATTCCCAGCTAACAATATTTCCTGGGTTCGACACCAGGCGTCTCTACAATCAGTAAATTATCCGATTTTTAGGAATTTTTTTGAACCCTTTCCCAATAATATTAAAACATGAAATTAGGTATATAGATAGAGAACATAGATGCATCTCAAAAACATATTTTAAATTTCCTAGATCGTACTTGGTTCGAATCCAGAGAGCCATTTACATTGTTGAAAAGTAGGACGTCGTTTGAGGCAGTTGGAGCCAATATTTCTGCTTGAATTCTCACAGATAGTTAGAGATGGTGATTTTCTGTTGTGCCGCATATTATGTTCACCATGAAGGCCTAGGTTCGATGCCAGACGATTAAATTGCAGCGAATTTTAAGAACTTTTTCAATCCCTTTTTATTTTCTATTGAGGGCCGTCCCGATATGATGCCGACAAGAAATTAGTGTTGTCGATCTGCTTGCAGTATGCAAGCAACATTTTACTCGTATATATGAATGAATCCGGAGAAGCATCTATATATAATAGATATGGTACGAGTAAAATGTTGCTTGCATTCTGCAAGCATTTTGATAACACAAATTTCAAGTCGGCATAATATCGAGAGAGTCCTCTAAAGTAGAAAAAGTATTGCAAATATTCTTAAAATCGCTGCAATTTAAGCGTCTGGCATCGAACCCGGGTCTTTCTGGAGATACTTCTTATGCAACACAACAGAAAATCACCACCTCTAACTATGTGTGAAAATTCAGGCAGAAATGGTTGCTTCAACTCCCTCAAACGACGTCCTACTTTTCCCATACATTTCTTATGAGAGAAATTTTAATGTGCTCTGGCATCGAACCCAGGAACAGCATGGACATATCTAATTTTTTTTTTAAACCTAGTTTTAATAAACTTCTTCCATCGAAGCAATAACTCCCCATTATTTCGATAACTTCATGAGAAAATAATTAAAAACCATCCCAATGTATTTTATATGGCAGATATATTTACTGCCTGGCATCGAACCCGGGTCTTTCTAGAAATACCTCCTATGCAGTACAACAGAAGATCACCACCTCTAACTATGTGTAAAAATTCGGGCAGAATTATTGGCTTCAACTGCTTCAAACGACGTCCTACTTTTCCCATATATTCCTTATGAGAGAAATTTTAATGTGCCCCGGCATCGAACCCAGATACAGTATGGTCTTATCTAAATTTCTTTCTTAAACTAAATTTTAATATACATCTTTTAGCCGAGCACGAACTTCCTATCATTTCGATAAGTGCACAAAAAAAATAATTAATTTCTACCTCAATGTATTTTAAACGGCCGATTTTTGCATCGTCCTAGCATCGAACCCAGGATATTTTTAGTTAAAGTCATTATAGTTTTCGATAGATCATGACCATATCTATAGGCTCCTTGAGTTTTGATCCTCTTCCTATCCGGAAAGTATTTTTTAAAAATTCCCGTAAATCAAAGCAATGCATTTAAACGGGAAAAATCGGGACTTTGGGGCCCTCTGGAATCGAACCCATGACACGGAAGTTCAAAATCGCAATTTTTCAGGCGGTTACACGTTATGGCCAGTACGTCGTAAAAATTTCGAGTCAATGACGCTTGTGGTTTAGCCTGTGAATTTGTATCCTATCTGGGTATCTGGGTATCTGGTTATCTGGGTATATACATGAATGAATCCGGAGAAGCATCTATACATAATAGATATGAATGAATCCGGAGAAGCATCTATATATAATAGATAATCAAAGCTGTTACCATTCTCAGGAATGGTAACAGAAAAATTAGAGTGTAAATTGTCTCGGAAGACGGTTAATTGGAGCAGCTAGTTTCGTTTCGTAGAATCGTCATCAGGTTCTAAAATCGGAGAGAACACAAAGAAAGATGATTTAATTAATATTGGCCCTTATCTATCGACGTACGAATTAGTGATGGTCGCGCAAGAGGGGAATAAGTGGAGAACTTCTGCGAGCCATGCCTCCTGAGCAGTAACAAATTTAGGTTCGGAGCATACTTTTATTTCTTCTCAAGAGTCACTTCCTCTCGAATAACACAAAGGAATATAAGATAATTTCCAATTATCACGCCGATTAAAATAAGGGTGGAGGTTTTGATAATAGGAAATCCGATTTTCCGAAAAGGAGTATCGTAATAGTATTGTTAAAAGTGCTTCGACAGCTTCGCACATTGGCTCCCACCGGGAATCGAACCCGGGACCGCTTTCACCAAAGGCAAACGCGCTGTCCACATGACTATCCGGGAGCCTAGGAGTACCGTTGAGAGCAGTTGAGAGAGAGTTAAGTTAACCGAGTCTTAGAAGTGGAGAGACTCACTTTTGTCCGGGGATTTTGATGAAAATTTTTGTGGTGATGCAGGAAGTGGATTAATGAAAAACTATATTGCCGTTCGTCTGAATGGGCCTTAGTTTTTGTGCAATAATTAATTGAAAGGCTGAGTATAGGCAACCACGCGTTACACACCCGCGCCTACAAAACCGGTAGAGAATAACCCGCTGTTTGCGAGTAATTCTGTAATATTATTTTCATTTTCTTTTATTATATTTTTCTTTGTTACTCACTGATTGACTTAAGAGCAATATCTCCATTCTTGCACTCGACATCCGACCGAATAAACTTATTTCAACCAAATGAACTTCGGTTGACGGAGAGCCTCACTTAAAGTATGATGAATGAAGGTTGGTAACATAGCTTTCTGGAATCCTCTGGTATTCTGAGGTTATAATTTCATTGGCTATCCTCTTAAAATTGATATTAGTCCCGTAAGATATCATTCACAAGCGCGATTTTTCATTTAATGTTCGTAACGCAAAAAAACATGCATGTGAAGCTTTATCCTAAGTAAATAAATTTCCTTACTCAACACTACAAATCATTTCTATTGCAATGTTTATTGAAGTCGATACTAATTACAGGATCTGATTTTGGTGACATTTAATAACAGTTCGTGAAATTCGATCGGTTGTGCAATTCGGTGAAATAATGTGATTTATTGGTATGTTTTAATTTATCTTTAATTTTTCTGTTATTCATAACATTGCGCTCCTTTACAAGTATCAGGAAGAAATGTATCAAGAAACAACAAAAAAACATACATGTACAGCACCTTGAGCATCTTATAAAGCATTGCCTTTCACAAGCGCAATTCTTCTTTAGCACTTCGGCTGGGAAACATATCCGGCGCACATTTTGAAAGAAACCTCTTTCCTCCGCAAGTTTTGACGCGTACCAAGCATATTGCAGCATGTCTCTGTATTTAGGCGTGGAAAGCTGATTATGCACTATCGAATGAATACGAATTCCATCCTCTCTGGAACTTATTTCCCGTTTCTCCTGGATGAGGTAACTACAGTTTTGCAGCCTTGAAAAGAATATCTTGATTTGACTATAAAAATACACTTCACAGGGTAAATCATAGTGGTGTGCCGTTGAGAGAGAGTTGAGTTTATCGAGTCTTAGCTCGGTTCCATTGGAACTGAGTTAGTCTATAAATGAGCTTTCATTCGAACGAAGGCAAAAGGGAAGGGCATCGGCAATGACCTGGGCTGAAGAAGAAGTGTCATTTGGCAAAGAATAACAGACGCTAAGGTTGGAGAGCTGGATTTGAACCAAGGTCCTTCACCGCAGGGCCCTCAAATTACCTATCTAATTGTAGGACCCCATTGGCCCTTTCTCTCTCTATGAATATTCCCTCCTTCGGAAGCGAGACTTCGAGACGGTCATTTTTCAAACTTTACATTCTAATACTTGCATTCTCATATTAGGATCCCAATACATACTTCTTAGTTTTATTTTTTAAAACCTCGAGAAACGTGCATGCCTTACAGAGAGTTGGGCAGCTTTGAAAGCTGCGTGGAGTAAGTTAAGGCCAAGAAATCAACGACTGGCTTATTCGAAGAGCGGAAGTTGGAAAATGTTTAAAAATTAATGGTTTTTCTGCAGAGCGTACCATAGGGCGACTCTAGCTCATTTCGCAATTTTATAATTATTCGCTCGCAAAAGGAATTCTATGCATTCCAGTTAAGATTACAAATGGACTAGCTTGAATGTGTCCACTAATTAATAAACAATGAATATTAAATAAGCCATTTATTAATTTCTTACTATGACAAATTCGAGAATATTTTGGCTTCCAAGTACACCGGTTTCTAGTGCAATTAAAGGAGACTTTAAAATATATGATTCTCATCGAGCAACGGACGATATTCTCACTTCAGTCGACATCAGTACAGCTCCTACTCGTTTCTTCCGATGGGCCATCTTGACTAAGATGCAATTTCGAAATTCGCATTGACTGAATTTCCTTTTCAGCGAATAAAACTCCATTAGATGCTAAATATATCTGACTGAATCGCGCAAGTAGTGTTCGTGCCATCGAGATGTACGCGTGAACGAGGTGTAACTGCATATCCGCCCGATATCTAAGTGTTGAAGTACGAATTGAGCGGCTCTCAAAGTGTAAGACCACCACACATTATTACGTCATAAAAGGCTTCGAAGTGAGGGAGGAGAAATAAGTATTGTTCTCGGGTGCCCACACCGGGGCGCGGCTCTGGGTTTGTCAAACACCGACTTATCAGCATTATTTCGTTCGGCAAACATTTCATGGATGCGACTGTGAAACCAAGCGTGAGATTCAGTTTGAAATAGCTTTAATATCTTTAAAGTGCATCTTTCAATCTTCAGACACTGCCAGACCTTTCAAACTTTAATCAAATATCACTCTAAAAGAATACTTTATCACTTGCGCAAAATTTGGCATATCCATGCCAAATTAGGCATTTTAGAGTCTATTATGAAAGGCGAGAAAGTTTTAATTCCATCATGCTTCCACGTTTTTCCTAAGCTTTTCTGATATAAAGACGCATGAGAAATAGGCATGCTTCCGTCAAAAGCTCAGACTAAAGATAACGTGGCCGCGCCTACGAAGGTGAAGCCACTGCACCTCGTCGCCCTTGGTGACTCCAAGCGGTTGAATTGGTTGAGACTTCAATGAACACATTTCCCATTTTCTGGTATCTTCTATCAATGACCGCCGCACTTTGTATGATGCAAGCAGAATATTTATGATTCTCCATTTGAAATGGTATGCCACGTATTAATCAAATAACAGGAGGTTCGTTCTCACTCAATGTGTGCACTCCGGGGGTCGAATCTCTTTCAAAACTCCCGCACCTAAGGAAATAAGGACATTGTTATTGGACATGCTTCGCAACGCGTGTAGGGACAGCACACTAATCTATCTCCAATGTGACGATAAAATGACAAAATATCGGTTTATTTCACGATTTTCACACATCAATTATTCGTGTAACTTAGTTCTGTCGCCTCCTCACTAAGTCGAATTCAAGTTCATGTCGTAACTCCAATTACACGTTATGCCTCGCTCCCAAAATTCCTCATTTCATACCGATTCCCTTCTCCGTTCATGGGGAGAAGTGTGATGTTGATTCCTTCATCATTTATGCGAAGGCAATGCTCGAAAGGCAGAGGCGAGAATTTGCGTGATTTCACTTTCTATTAAGCTTGGCATTAAGTTCGGGTATAACGTCTCCGGATGCACGTCATAACGTAATGTTTAATTTATCGGCAGTATGGTTAATTGAATTTAATAATTTGCTGCAGTCAGAACTTAATCTTTTGTGTCGAAGAACAATTTTGGAAGTGCAATTTTTCCAGCAATACAATAATTAAATCCTTCTGCACTATAGTCCGCCCTATCCTTGAGTATAATAGCACTATCTGGAATCCACACTGCTCTTCCCACATCAACGCCTTAGAGAAGATTCAAATTAGATTTGCCAAATGGCTTTGTTGGAAAGAAAACATCCCTAATTTCAATGCTTATAATTATCCGGATATTTGCCGTAGCTTTAATTTCACACCTCTGAAGACAAGAAGAACTGTTACTGACATCATATTTTTAAGAAATCTTCTTCTGGGTACTGTTGATTCTAAAGCCCTTTTATCCAAGGTAGATTTTAATGTACCCACGAGGAGGTCAAGGCATTCTGCTCTGTTCCTTTTGGGAGAGTGAATGCCTGCAAATATGAACCACTCACCGGGATGAAGCGGTCCACAAATGACATCCTAGTGAGGAACAAATTTATAGACCTCTTCAATGTCTCTCCCACAATTTTGAAGCATAAATTATATACAACTCTGTCCTCTTTAATTTTTTTCTTACTTTCTTTTATGTTCCGTCCAATTCCATTTTTATGTTATTTTTATACTCTGTTTTTATACATGTTTTTCTCTTCTTTTTTCTATTGTTTTGGTGATATTTATGTATTTTATTTTATTTCCTTTTTTTTTACAAATATAAAATTTTACATTTCATAGTACATAATATGCATAGTCCATTACCTTATACATTAACAGAACAATTATTATTTATACATACATTACATCATATTATATTATACATTTACATTATATTACATATTTACTATAACATCTTCAAAAAACTCTCTTGTAGAATAATAACATTTATTAATCAAGAACTTTTTAAATGTTTTTAGGAATTTTAAATGATCTGTAGACAGTTTTTGTCTCATATCAATCGTTAATTTGTTGTATATCCTCCTGCCCATATACTGTGGACTATTTTCAAATAATTTTAATTTGTGTTTCGGATATTGCAACATATTTTTTCCCCTTGTTTCATACCTGTGGTCTGATTGATCAATTTTCAGCTTATCCATATTAACACTGACATAGCGCATGAGTTCATACAAGTAAGTGCATGGAAAAGTTAGTATGCCATTGCTTTTGAAAGCTTGTTTGCAAGACTCTCTATACCCCAATTTATTTATAATGCGCACAACCTTCTTTTGTACTTTGAATATTGTCTCCCAACCTGAAACGTTTCCACGGGAATAATATAATTCCTTTACGGGATGAAACAGCATGTTGAGTATTTTTATTCCAAATTCTCGTCGTTTTTGTTCTCAGAATTTGCGTACATTTGTGAGACTGCGTTGAAAATATTTCTGTCGACGAATAATTTTTCTACCCGAAAGATTATATGTATTATTCAGAAAAATGAAATGAAAAGTAAAACCAGCAGATAGTTATTCCTGACTGTGGCATTGAAATTAATAAAGTATTTACTAAAAACAGTAATTTTGTGACCAAAAAAGAGATGCGAAAAAAAAGAATTACCCTAGGATAGAACCAGCATACTTCTACTTTGTAGTAAGATGTGTTATCTATTACACCACGGTATCTGTGACGAGTTGAGAAGATGTTTTGCAATTAATTCAAATTATAAATTGATGCTGATTTTTAAATTCATTTACAACGAAACTAGGAAGTGTTTGTTTAAACGGTTTAAACTGTGATAGAGTAGTTACAATATGCCAAATACAATATTTAGTATATAATAGTATATTCTCCTTGTGCAATATACAGGCCATCTGTTAAACTTCGGCAAAAAGAATCCGTCCCACCCCCACCTTATGGAGAGTCGCTCCCGTGTTCCCAATCGACAACCTTCGCTAAGTTTGCATTAGTTACTAAGGTTTGCCGGTCAGGCTCAGATGTCTATAGATAGCATGTCGAGCATTGCTGGCTAAATACAGGAATTTATTATTACATCTTTTGCTGCCAGGTACCGAGGAAACAGAATCCTTGAGGAGTGAGATCTAGGAGTTCGCCGTTGATTCCTCATCGGATGAATTAGAGGAATTTGAGGGATCGAAATGTCATATCGATTGACAGCTAATCGAAAGTACGCAGCACGCAGCTGTCTGTTGAGTGGATAACAGAGATCGCAGAGATGGTGTTAACACTTCGAAGATGGAACAAAAAACTGTAGGACTCAATGTTGTTACTCGGAAAATTGAACGCGCTGTCACCGATGGTAACCAGCGACGGAGATATCCTGTCATTTCGCAACATTAACGGGCCAGGAGTGTAGAATTCCTTTCGGCTCAATTGACGTATGTTTATAATAGACTTACAGCCAATCCACGAGAATGTAACCTATTTGTAAATTAAGAGTCAATTGTATTTCGCTTTTCGAACGTACTGCATTTTCATTATTTTTTGTTTAAATCACAATACTTATTCAATGTTAATCATTTCTTACTTTGAAATATTCATGGTTTTTGGGTTCTCTTCCACGTATTTTGTTTTTGTCGGACGATGTTTCGACCGCATTCCAGCAGTCGTCTTCAGGTCGAAATGCATTTCATGTTTCCTCAGGTCCCCTTTTATATACGCTGGCTCCCCTTCCCCAAAAACCATGACAAAAACAAAATACGTGGAAGAGAACCCAAAAACCATGAATATTTCACTTGAACGCCACGAAAATCTACGAAGTTATATTATTTCTTACTTAGTTAGTAAATATTGTTACTAGAAAACTGTTTTAAATTTTTTTTCTTTATTTATACGATATTATTTAGGCTCTTACTCGGAGTATTAAGAGGGAAGAGGGCGGTAATGGATCAGCATCGTACACGTTAAATCTGAAGGCAAACCAACTGGGATGCTGGTAGATATAGAGGAGTGTCCCATGGACCAACATCATTGTATGGTTATTTTCTTATCCTCAACATCAGGCTTAGAAGAAAGAAATATTTGATGGGAAATACTTTGACAGTAATTGCATGCAGAGACAAAGAGCAAGTTACTGGATGCTTCAGTATTCTTTACAGTTCATTTCCTTACATTTCTACTTGAAAGCAACAGAAATATATTTTCAATGTGATTTATTACACTTTGGTCTAAATTCTCCACAGATTCCAGTCTCATGTCTGCTTAATTTAACCTTAATTGTGTATTATTTCAATCTCGCTTGGCTGCCATGCAGAAGGAGTGCTGTTGGATATTTTCATTTTATCCTACAGGTGTCTTACTTTTACTCTTTCTTTTCTTAATTTTCTCACTCATCTTCAATGAAATAAACTGACATCATATAAACACAAGAGATAAAAAATTCCATGTTTATATTCAACATAGTAATGATATTGGAGTGAGGTATGCTTAATTTATTCTATAAAGATAAAATGTACGTATTTATAAGGTGTACTGCTGGTTTCATGTATACAGTTATGGCATGTTCGGATGTTAAACCAAGAATAATTTATCCAAGCTATTCACCAGGAAAGCATCAACTCCTTTTACATTGTTTGAGTTTTTGAAGAGCTCATTTTGATATCTTGTATTTGTCCTCTATTCATGCTCACCATTCTTTGCCAAATTTTCCTAAACATGTTTGGGTTTCTTCCCTCAAACCTACTCTTAGGGGTTTCTTGTCAAGTAGTGTATATTTAGGTTATTGTGAGTTGAAATTAAGGGAAAATCCGATGTATGATGATGGATATATCACCTCCGTCGGCACTCCCTTCACACGTCCTTATCAGCACCCCAAAGCGACTGCGCCCTCTCTACGCTCTCAACCAAACATCATCAAAATTTACGCCCAGTTACCAACCTTAAATATCTATCACATCATTTCAAAAAGCATCTCAAACAAAATTATTTTAACACGCATCTATTACGTAGCATCTGACATTTCTGATGCAAGATTTCTTAAACTCTTGATGGGGAAAGATCTATCACTTAGTGAAGAATGATTATTTATGCATTCAAGACTCTTTAGCTTGTGAAGAACTTGTTTTTTTTTACTCGCATAAGAATTTTGTGGAGGACCTAGAAGTCCTCGTAAATAAATGGACCCCTGTTACATCATACATATATGCATCATTTTCAGGTCATGTCGAAGGCCCAAAACATACTCTTCAAACTAGTTTAGAGAAAAGGGAAGTTAAGCTTTTAGTGAAATGGGAGAATTGAAGCGGAGGTGAGAGTTTAATGAAAGAAAAAAGAAAATTAAATATTTTCAATTCCCATTCCTGCATGTCTTTAATAAGCTACCCTCAAGAGTTAGAGATACACCTTTCGAAAACTTTCATAAAGTCATTCATGATTGGATTTTATTAAATCCATTGACGAATTTTTGAATATGAATATCAACATAGTTTAATTCTTTAGCCAATGTAACTAATATTATGTTCTCTCTAATTTATTATGCTGTATAATGTTGTTCTTTGAATTAATATGTCCTTTGTGTAATTTTTGTATGTTTCATAATGTTTCATTGTTTTGTCACTCCAATTTTGTTTAACATATCTCCTGTATATCACCTTATCTATTAATTCATATGTTTGACTATGCCTATACCTATTTGGTCTTTGGTAAAATAAATATTATTATTATTATTATGCTGCTTCTAATCGATGTACAGATGTGGTTAAAATCCCGTGACCTCTGAAGTTATCTTCTTTTCATTGGTGAGGTACTTGTTTGCCAGAGCTTTTCCTTTAATTTTATATTTCATATCTTAAAGGATAGTAGCCTCAGTTCTTTCATCCGTGAAATTGTAATTATTGCTCATCTTGAATTACTAAAAGTCATTTTCTTTGAGGTCTGTAATTGTAAATTCTCACTAGCTGCTGAGATGGACTTCTGTACTCGTGTACTATCCAACCATAATGAGTTGCTGTTCATAATTGAAGTATCTCACAGTGGATTTATGCTTAAATGAATTGAAGTATCTTAATCATGGTGTATTTTAGACATCTAATTCTGGTAACAAATGCCTATATGCCGCTTGTAGCTTTTATTTTTATATTTCCAACATCAATTTGGAGTAATGCTTTAATGTTAACCACAATCTAGGAGACACGGCAACCTGATTATAGAAAAATGGAGAGGTACTGACAAACATTCACGTTGAAGAACAAAGTTGAGCAAGATGGGATGTCAGGAGATATCCAGGAGGGTCCAATGTCATAATATGGATATCTCTATACCCAGGTTTGCCACAATTCCATTGTGAAAGAGATTCCTTTTAATGTCCACAAAAGATTTAGCCAGCATGAAGTTAAGATCTCTCTTTATCCCTCTATACTTGAGTATTTCATCTAAAAACTGAGGCTGGTAGTCTTATCTACTATAAAAGATTTTAATGCATTTCTATTTTCATTGCATCAGCCTCTAAATTAATTTTTAGCCCCCACTTTGTATCTCTATTCTTTTTACTTTCTCCATATACGTAGTATAGAGAAAGTATTGTTTTCATGAAAAAAATCGACTTCGAGATTTCAACGGAAATACACGTTTTGGGGTCCCTAGAACACGTTTTGACCATTTTCGGAATGATGTCTGTGTGTATGTGTGTGTGTGTGTGTGTGTGTGTATGTGTGTCTGCGCTTGTGGGGGCTCTAACGTAAAAACTATTAGTCGTATCAATACCAAAATAGCACTGTGGTGTGTGCTGTCAGAGTTGATTAGTTTTTGGAGTAAATCGGTTAACTGGAAGTCGAGCTTTCTTGATCAAAGCTTATTTCCGGTTTTCAAAATATCTCCATAAATATGATATTTAGGTATATACTATTATTTATAAACGTTTTAGAAAATGTAATTTACTATAACTTTTGTATGAAACATATTTTTATATCACTGATTGTGTAGGAGTTATTTGTGAAATACTGAGAAACGGGAAGTTGCTGATTATGTACGTTGTGGGAGCTCAGGGCGCTGGGACGAAAGGCCATTTCAAAGTTTTTCATTGAAAATGTCCCGAAAAACATTATTTATAATGTTTGTGACGTAAAAGATATTGTGATATAAATAATTCACTTATCTTTCAAGTTTAGATGGAATATAGAGTTCGAAAATACTGTCGTAGATAAATATTTACATCTTATATATGGAGAAAGTCATGTGCTGGCCACATCAAATTTTTTCTTATCCAATTGGGAACATCTTTGTGCCAGTGTCAGGGGCGGATCCAGGCGTAAATTTTGGGGGGGGAACTTCTGGGAAGGGCCATAGCGAGTGAAGGGGTCAAGGGGTTCAACCCCTCCCCCCCTCAAATTTTGGGGTATAGTCTAAAGTGAACCTCCCAAATATAATAATTTTATAATTAAAAATATTGTAAATAATAATGAGGGATGTTATTTTTCACTGACATCAGGGGCAGTAGAGTCTGACCCCCTCCAAGTGAACAACCCCACCCAAATCCACCCCTCCTCCAAATGAACCCCCCAAAATATGTATTTGAAAATAAATTGCATGATTCAATCTTCCTAAATGTTTGTGCATGTAACTGATATTTTTAATAATTTCCACTTATATTTTAATTTTGTGTGAGATATTGGCTCAGTATCTGCATGGCAAAACGTTTTCATGATGAACAATTACGTAGACGATCTACCAGTTGATGAGATTTTGTTAATATATTTCTCGTTTATTTGTGTATTCAAGTGCACACAAGTTTTAGTTGTTCAACGTTTAGAACTGTGAAGGGGTGAGTGAGGAGGATAAAGGTGGGTAATTCCTTGGGGGTTTTTTTGAGGTAGAGGGGTGTAGATACATGGTGGGTCGACGTCCTCATTTTAAGGAGTTTGAAAAATCAAAAATAAACAATGTGTAAATTATAAAACGGAATTCATTCAGCATTGCATATCAAACAAAATATTTTACACAACCAGTACAAATGAAATTAAATCTTTTATTTGAAAATAACCGTCAAAGGAACCAGAAACATTTTTATCTATAACTTCTGTAATAATGGGTTTCATCGAACAAAACACAGTTAAAATAAAGAAATAGACGTCACTAGCACTATCAATCAGAAAACATGCTGGGAAAGGCCAAATTTCGTAGATAATCACAAAAAATAACGCAGCGCCTCTGCGGCGCCGAGAATCCAACGAGGTAACGCAATTCGTAAATCCATATGAGGGTTAAAATACCATTCTGTGTTTTCCAGATTTCGAAAACCTTTCAACAATTTTTTCTGGGTCTATCTCGATGTCTGGGTGATTGTTAAGCAAGGCTAAGCCAATGAGCCTATTTTCTGACACTGTGGTCCTCAGCCAAGTCTTGATTAGGCGCAGAGACGAAACTGATCGTTCTGAGCTTGCATTGCTCACTGGTAGAGTGCACAGTACTTGCAGCAATGTGTGAATAGTTGGGTAAATATCTTTCTCACATGCTTGTAAAACATGTAAAGCCTTTGTTGGAGGTTTCATCCCATGTTTCTTCTTATCTTGCTACTTACTTTGCCAATGAGCCATTTCTGCTTTCAGTTTAATTAAAATCAATTCTGGATTTCGACCGATAATTTCTTTAAATCGGTCCACTATATGGACTAGAGCGTCTGCAAGGTCTTGTGCGCTTATATCGACTATTTTCTCAGGGAGAAGTACTGGTAGTCTCAGCACATCAAGAACATCTGATGTAAATCTTGCACGGAGGTCTTGAGTTACATTGTCCAGCATGGGGACGTACACAGATAACCTGTAGTACTCTTTTGCCGATGATGTTGGATAGTTGTCACGTTTTGTTTGGCGACCACATATTCTTGGAGCTTTAAGCTCAACATCAAGTTTTTTTGCCATTGATTCAGCTTGAATGTACTGATCATTAAAGTGTTTTTCATTTTCTTCCCTTCGTTTATCTAATAATCTAAGAAGACTGGAAATAAGTTCAGCTGATCTGGCAAGATCGAGGGTTTCTTTCTGCAATATTTTGCTCAGAGGAAGAGTCAAAGATAAGACGTCGCTAAGACAGTACAAGCCTATGATAAATTGAGGCTCACATATGGCTGTCATCAACAAGGATGCTTTTCCGGCGGTTGTCTTGTCCCTCCAATTAGAGATCTTTTCTAAACTAGAGAATACGTCAGGCAAACTATTGGTGAACTGCAACACCCCATCATGCCTCTCGGCCCATCTGGTTTCACATAGGTGAGACAGTTTTTTGCCAAGAAATTGTTGAAGAGTCGTATTTCTTTTAGGGTAAGAGAAAAAGGAAATAACCTCTTTCATAACACACACCGAATTTTCAATTACCCTTACATTCGAACATTTTGAAATGCTATTGTTCAGCTTGTGGCTTTAGCGAGGAGTAATAATGGCATTGTTCGCCACTGACTAAATTTCTTTGACAGCTCCACGGTTGGCAAGCATGACACCACAGCCATCGGTACCAATCCCAATAAATTTATTGAGAGGTAAATGTAGCTCTAAAAGCTTTCTTAGAACGATCTGACCCAGATTTTCACCAGTTAGAGATAGTTCAGTATCATAATCCAGTCTTTCTTTGGAACCTTCATGCTCAGTATTGGTGCTGTCTTCATCAACATTCAGGTTATCTTTTTGAAGATCACCTTCCATCATCTCTGAAAACGCATCTATGAATGTAATGAAGTCTTCTCTAAGCTCGACCACCTCTCCAAAATGCACATATCGAAGTACAAGACTCACTTGTGCTTTGGAAATGGAAAAAAGAAAGAGTACACGGCTGTTAGTAATTAATTTAAAAATTAATTTAAAAAGAAAAAACTCCTATTGCCGTAATTCAACCAAGTAAGAAAACACTGTGACTTACCTTGGGGTGGTTCCACTGCTTCATCTGGAGAGTCCAACGTTGCAGGGGAACACCGGTTTTGGACACTATATACGTATTTCGGAAACTAAGTTTCCATCCTCAGTAGCTATGTCGGACTGAAGTGTTGTGTGTGTACTGTCTGTATTTATACCCGAACTGTGAGGGGTGGGGGAGGGTGTTTGTGGGGGTGAAAAATGTTGGTGGTTTCTGAGCCGTTAGTGATTAGTGAGAACAATGGGGACCATGGGATTGGGCCGCGGTCACTGTTCATTGTTTGTGTATGTTTTCGTATGAAGATGCTTTCGTAGGCGTCTAGTTTGGACTCTTTGTTAACGGCTTTAAGTAGTTTCAAATCTTCTAAATGTATTGGGTTATTGCATTCTTGTATATGTGAAGCTACGCTTGATTTGTTTAGTCTATTGTATCTAAAGTGTGCGATGTGTTCTTTAAATCTGGTTTCGATTTTCCTTTTGCTTTGGCCTACGTAAACATTGTTGCACCCTTTGCAAGTTATTTTATAAATGCCAGATTTATGTATGGAAGGAATGTTGTCTTTGGGGTTTTTTAATAAATTTTGGATGCTGTTTGTGTTTACAAAGATAGGTTGTAAGTCGTGTTTCGAAAAGGTATTTTGTAGTTTGTTTGTGAGGCCTGGTGCGAAGGGTAGTTTAATAAATTTTTTTGTCGTTTCTTTGTTGTTTTTTAATGTAGTGTTCTGTTTTAATTTTAGTCTTTGGGAGTGCTTTCTGAGAATGTTGTGTATTGTGCTGTTCTCGAAACCATTTTCTCTTGCTGTGTTTTCTATGTGTTTTAATTCTGTTCTGAAATCTTTTGTGCTCATGGGAATGCTTAGAAGTCTGTTTATCATGGTATGAAAAGGGGCGAGTTTTTGTGAGATGTGGTGGTTTGAGTCGTTGGGAATGTATCTGTCAGTGTGCGTAGGTTTTCGATAAATGGAAAATCTGAGTTTGTTGTTGTTTCTGGATATTTTGATGTCTAAAAATGGTAGCCTACGATTCTTTTCTTCCTCTACAGTGAATTTTATAGTGTTAAATTGAGAATTTAATTCTTCTAGGAAATTGGGAATGGTATCTTTGGAATTATCGAAGATTGCAAAAACATCATCTACGTATCTTAACCAAATTCTTGGAAAATATTTGAAATTATTTTTGCA
This sequence comes from Sympetrum striolatum, assembly GCA_947579665.1. NCBI lineage: Eukaryota > Metazoa > Arthropoda > Insecta > Odonata > Libellulidae > Sympetrum > Sympetrum striolatum. Next base: position 25,874 of record CANPUZ010000306.1, read on the forward strand.
CTGGTTTTCAAAGTAAGTCATAAACAAATTGGCGAGGAAAGGGGACAAGCAATTACCCATTGTGGTACCATTTGTTTGTTTGTAGTAAGTGTTATTGATTTGGAAAAAATTTTGGTTCATGCAACTTCTGGTTAATGAAACATATTTATCTACATGTTCGGGAGGTAACTGTTGTGTTTGGAGCCATTGTTGTAGGAATTCGTACGTAGTGTCTAAAGGAATGCTTGGAAATAAGTTTTTCACGTCGAAAGATACTAGTATTTCGTTTTTATTTAGAGTGATGTCTTTTAGAAGATCAACTAAATGTTCTGTGTTTTTTATATTGGAATCCTGTGGTGTAGGCCATTGTTTGAATTGTTGGTTTAACCATTGGGCTAATTTGTAGGAAGGAGAATTAATAGAAGAAACGATGGGTCTGAGGGGAACATTAGGTTTGTGTATCTTGGGAAGGCAATACATTCTCGGGACTGTAGGATTTGAAACATGAAGTTTTAGTGAGAGGGGTTTGGTAATAAGGGATTTACAAGTTTTTAGTGTATTTTTGGTTTCCTCTATCATTTTATTTAGTGGGTTTCTGGGGTGTGATTGGTACAATTGGTCTGAAAGTAATTCGTCTACTTTTTTGAAATATTGTTTATGGTCTAATATTACTACTTTATTACCTTTGTCAGCTTTGAGATAAAAACAATTTTTATTGTTCAGTGATTTAACTGTGTTGTAGTGTTGGAATTGTTTATTGGTTGGCTTTTTAATAGCAATGTTTTCTTTCAGTTGGTTAAGTGCGGAATGTCGAATAGAATTTTTGGAATTTTCAGGGAGATATTTTATGGAAGATTCTATATCAGCAATGGTTTCATCGATGGGTTGTCTTTGGTATGGGAGTGTATATTTGAGTCCTTTGGACAGAAGCTGTAGTTCTTGATGGGAAAAGTTTTCGTCGGAGAGATTGATAACATTTTGAGTGTTGGAAACAGTAACTAGATTACTTTGGTGTTGAGAGTGAATGAGTTTTTTAATTTTTTGTTTGGGTATTTCAGTTTTGTTATCACATTTGTGTTGTATGACCTGATGAATTTTGTGTAAGTGACTATCCCAAATAAATGTGTCGATGTTTTTTATGTGTTTGGTGATTTTAAGATGTAAATTATAGGCATTCAACTCTAACTGCGCGCGTTTACTATATAATGATTTGATTTCCATGTTTATCCAGGATTTTTTGGCTATTAAAATGGCTATTTTGTGGCGTGCGGATTATGGGATTTTGGGAAAATGTTTGTGAAATTTGGGAAAACTTTAAATTTTCTACAGTTTTTAAGAAACTTGATGTCACAACCAAATAAGTGTATTTTTGTGTCTCTCTGTCTAGGTCGTTTGGACTGAAAATAAAAATGGCATTATTGCATAATACATAACATAATATTGACCATTTCTACCTGCGTCGTCTATAAACGATGTTCGTTCTCTGGCGTAGGAAAACCTCCGCCGTCTATGTGCGACAACAGGTGCAAAAGGGTTAACAATGACTGTCGCGAGGGAGGGGAGACATTACCCTTGGAATCCAAATCAGCACTGCTTTTATCTCTTATTAGCAGAGCCAGCACAAATATTTGCTCGCATAGAATATTTAAGATTTGACTTCACTTCATAAAAAGTACATACATAGTTCTTAATCTACTTTCCGCTGGTGTAATTTTAGGTACCGAAAAACTAATATACTTATTATAAAACTTTAATTAATAATACTTAAAATGTAAACTATTCCAGGGGTAAGAAGCCAGAGTATGGCAAATTTCCTTCCATAAAGAATGTATGGGTAATTTAGGATGTGAATTGTGGCAGTTACAGGTGAGATTTCAGCTTGAAATAATACACATAATTACAGATGGTCATTCTATAATGCTATTCCTAGAGAGATTTCTTAAATGCCCAGGGTTCGATGCCTGGATTTACCCAATTCTTCCATAAAGAATGCAGAAAAGAAGTATTAAAAGTAATTATTTACTCCTGAAAGATGAGCTACACAACTATGCACCATGATGATGGTTGAATTCTTCCCCTTCACCTTAATTGTCCTACGAAGTCAAGGAAAGTACCAAACCAATACATAGAAGAAGTAGTTCTTTATTAAATTAAATGAGTTTAATAAAAATTCCTATGAATATTTCTGTTGAAAACAATAATAGAAGTCTTTATTTAGCAAAAGCTATTCACATCTATTATATTTAGACGCTTCTCTGGATATACCTATATATACATTCATTCATAGGGGATCAAAATTCTAACCATGTTCCACAAGTGCCACTGCCTTGAAATTTTTACGGCATATTGGCCATAACGTGTAACCTCCAGAAAAAATCCAACTTTGAACCTCGGTGTCATGGGTTCGATTCCAGAAGGCCCCAAAGTCGCGATTTTCTCCATAAGAATACATGGCTGGGATTTTTGAAAATTTTTTGTGGCACTTCCCAGAAAAGTAGAGAGTTGAAATTCAAGGGATCACTAGAAGTCATGCATATCCAACGAAAAACAAAAATACATCTTTAAATATTGTCCATAGTTTGATGCTAGGTCAGGGCAAAAATCCGCCGTTTAAAATGCATTGTGGCAATTTTGAAGATTTTTTTTGGACTCCTTCTCGATGGCATGGGAACTTGGAATTCGGCATTAGGTTAGATATCATAAATATATTTAATAATCAAATTTTACATATTCGCTGATGGTCCTTGGTTCGATCTCAGAGGGCCATTTACATTCCTCAATGCATTTCTTATGGAGATAACGGAAACAAATTTTAGGTACATTCCGGCACGATATCGACCTCAAAATTTGCATAAAATAAGATCAAATCTTTACAAATCAAACTGTATATTCACAGCTACCAATGTGTAATGGGTTCGACACCAGGCGTCTCTACAATCAGTAACTGATCCGACTTTTAAGAATTATTTTGAACCCTTTCCCTTTAATATTAAAACTTGAAATTCGGTACATAGATAGAAATAATAAATAAATTTCAAAAACATGTTTTAGATTTCAATGATCGTCCTTGGTTCGAATCCAGAGAGCCATTTACATTCGTGAAAAGTAGGATGTCGTTCGAGGCATTTGCAGCCAATATTTCTGCTTGAATTTTCACATATAGTTAGAGATCTTTTGATTTGCTGCATGGTAAGTTCACCAGGAAGACCTTGGTTCAATGCCAGACGATTACATTGCAGCGAATTTTAAGAATATTAACAATCCTTTTTTTTTTCTTTTGAGGACCGTCCCGATATGATGCCGATATGAAATTAGTGTTGTCGATCTGCTTGCAGTATGCAAGCTGTGTTTTACTCTTACAATATTTATCATCAACAGAATAGGATAAGAACTAAGTCTACAAAAGAACAAAAAAAGATTACAACAATTTTTACACAAATTTCGCTGAGAACTTTTAGGGCACATTAAGGCCCTCCGTCCACGAGGCTTTGCGTCATAGACGTGTACGCGTAGTGTAGCTTGTCACAACGTGACGATTACGCCCGTTTTCTGTACACGAAGCGTACTGAAGAACTAAACCACATGTTGCTTTAGAATGGAATTGGAACTACGTTTGTGACAGTATGGATACTGATAAACCCAAGGCAATGGAAGTATTGTAGTTAAAAAAAGAATAAAAATTAAATGTTCTTGCCTGACCATTTCAATGCTTTTGCGACTTCACTCCAAGCTTTCTCTGTTATTTCTTTCCTGGAGTATTCTGGCATAGTATGATTGTATAGACAAGCATATTTCTCGTCTCTCTGAACAAGATGAGATGCTTCCGCCATCGTTCAAGCTTCACTCCAACAAGCAAAGTACGCCTCGCTACCGACACTGTTGATCGCCTGGCTACATGACCAAAGCGTGCTTGGACGGAAGCGCTACGCTGCAGCATCGTGTATGGATGATCATTTAATTACATTGTCTGCTGCTCACAGCCGTACAGCTAGTGTTGTCGCGTCTATTCCTCTACGCTTCCGTGACGCCTCATTGACAGAAGGCCTAATTGCTTAGAAATAGCAAACGCATGCACATCAACTCAATGAACTTTCATGTATGAAAATCTTGCAAGTTAAAATCAGTCTTAAAAAGGCAACCACCTGTGCGTGCCATATAAATCTTGAGATTTTCTACTTAGAATTTCCACTTCTTCCATATTTTTTGAGGATAACTCATATTTGTATATATCTTCTTACCTTCCAAGCATTCTTTATCATTTTAACTAGCATGTATTCTAATATACTTAACGTCAGATTTCTAGCATCTGTTATATTTTGAAGGTTTTCATCTGCATATTGTCTGCAAATTCTTAGTCAAATCCACAAGTATCATTATTGACTCTCATTACTTACGCAGCTTGATTACATCCCATAACTTTGAATATGACCTACGTAAACCGAACCCATGCAGTATACCGTTTGCAAGAACAAATTACTTGTACCGTAATCCTATACATCATATGATGCGCTTAGCAAATTCTAATCAAGATGTGTTCCAGACGGTTAATTGCTGATGTTTTTTTTATTTCTATATTTATGTATTTTTACTTTCTCCATATTCGAAGTACAGAGAAAGTATTGTTTTCATGAAAAAAATCGACTTTGAGATTTTAACCCAAATACATGTTTTGGGGTCCCTGGAACACGTTATGACCATTTTCGGAATGATGTCTGTGTGTATGTGTGTGTGTATGTATGTGTTTGTGCTTGTGGGCACTCTAACGTGAAAACTATTGGTCGTATCAATACCAAACTTCGTATATAGTACTGCTGTGTGTGCTGTCAGAGTTGATTAGTTTTTGGAGTAAATCGGTTTACCGGAAGTCGAGCTTTATTCATCAAAGCTCATTTCCGGTTTTCAAAATATCTCCATAAATATGATATATAGGTATATTGGATACCCTATAAAAGTTTTAGATAATGTGTTTTACTATAACTTTTATATTTAACATATTTTTGTATCACCGGTTGATTAGGAGTTATTCGTGAAATACCGATAAACCGGAAGTAGCTGATTTTGTACTTTGTGGGCGCTCTAACATGAAAACTATTTATTGGATCAACACCAAATTTCATATATAGTATTTTGGTTGGTGTCTTTAGAGTTGATTAGTTTTTGGAGTAAATCGGCTGACCGGAAGTCGAGCTTCATTATTGGAAGCTCATTTCCGGTTTTCAAAATATCTCCATAAATATGATATTTAGGTATAAACAATTACATATAAACGTTTTAGAAAATGAAATTTACTATAACTTTTGTATAAAACATATTTTTGTATCAATGATTGTGTAGGAGTTATTTGTGAAATACTGATAAACCGGAAGTTGCTGATTATGTACTTAATGGGCGCTGTGGGCGAAAGGCCATTTCATCGTTTTTAATCGAAGAAGTCCCAAAAAACATTATTTATAGTGTTTGTGACGTAAAAGATAATATGAAAGAAATTAATCACTTATCTTCCAAGTTTAGATTGAAGATAGAGTTCGAAAATACTGTCGTAGATAAATATTTACATCTAGAGAAAGAAATATAGAGAAATTCATGTGCTGGCCGCATAAGATTTTTGTTTATATGTTTTATGGGAAAGAACTTATGTTTTTATGTTTAGATTTCTTGATTTTATCTAATTAAATTTATTTGTAATATTGAAGGATTTCTTTATTTGATGATTTATATATTAAATGTCTTCATTGATGATAATTGTTCTTTTTAATTGCATTGATTTTGTACCTTTTATTCTATTGTTTTTAACACTTTTTATGTTTCACTTGAATTTTGTATTTTCAATTTTTTGTCTTTACTGTATCAATATGCTCTTAAATGTACAAAATCTCTGTGTAAAAGGATTGACTGCCCGTATATAATTGTAAATAAAAATATAGTTAACCTTTGTTGTCTGGGCAACTACTACGGATTCCGAAATATTAGGAGTGAATTAATTGGGGAAAAAAGTTCAAGGGAAGGGATAAGAGAGAATTGAAAAGTGTTGGGATAGAAGAAATATCTTTGAGAAAGTCGGAAACAAGGTACATGAAGGAAGTTAGAGTTGCAGGAAGGGAGAAGCAAGGGAAGATGTCAGTAGATATGCAATGGCCGTTGAAGATTGCGTGAAGAAATGTTAATTTTCATGGGCGTACCAAGGGGGGGGAGGGGGGGCAGCTGCCCCACCCCCTGGACAGCCACCACTGGACCCTTCGATCTAATATTATGTGCAAATGCAGAAGTACTGTTGAATTTATGAAATTGTAGATAAAGTAAAATTTATAGGCAAGTATGTTTTGATTCACATGCAGACGTCTGGACCATATCCGTTTGACCTACATGGAGTGCGTAAACAAACGCATCGTATCGAACTTTCCATGGGCATTTAGAAGTTGCAACTGCATATAATTTCCGAGAAATACGTCTATTTTAAGACGCCACGAAAACAATGGAACATGTAAATGCAAATTTATATTTATGTCGAATTTTTAATTTGCATTTCTGATTTGCCCCCCCAGGCCAAAAGCTGGGTATGCCCATGTTAATTTCTGTAACCATATAAAAAGCCAGTAAATGGCAACTTACAATGGGAGATTTAACACATTTATGAATTTACTTACTGTATATGTCGGCATATAAGTTGACCTTTGAAGCGTAAAAAAATTCTCAAAAACAAGGGACTTATACTTTGACTTATACGCCGAACATAAAATTTAACACTTTACCACTGAGGGATAAATAAGTGAAACTGCCTCCTTAACACTTGTTGTACACAAACTCACCACAATTATTTCTTACTGAAACTAATTTTGGCAAGTCTAATTAACTTAGATATCATATTTTTATTATACAAAAATTTTAAACATATTTTGATGTTTTCTTTTTACAAATGAAGATCAATCAGCACATCATGGTTTGTTTATATGATCATTATGATTCCACTTAGTACAGTGTTGTGATTTGATATTACCACTCTATATTACCATTATTTTTAAAATAAATTTTATAACCATTATGTTTGTTTCGTAAGGCATTTTTATTTGTGTAGACTGAGTGATACCAACTAAAAAGAGTTGTGTAATTTAGGCAGAGGCGAGAAGTTGACATGGCAGCTAAAAGAAACAATTCTAGCATCTTAATCTTATGTGGTAAATATTCCTTAAGCTGTCGTATATTTATGGATGCCATAGTTTTTCATGCCATAACATGGGAAGTTTTTGGGTCGACTTGTACGCTGAACATAGGTCAAAACTTGAAATTCACCTCAAAATTTTAGGGGTCGACTTATAATCCGGCATGTACGATATTTATTAAAATTAACTGGCAGACAAACCCATGAAATGCAATGTGCATTAATAATGCACACGAAATGAGAGTTGAATGAAAGGAAACCACAACCAAATTGTATGGATATCAATTTTTCTATTTATTTAATCAATACATGGGCAACCCTTTTACAATGAATATGATACATTACAAGTTTACATTATGTAGAATAAAAACATAATAGTTGTTTGTTATATGATAATTACATTACATTGTAGTATACATATTAAAAAAGTATAAATATAAAATAAATACAAGTTACTGATAAGGGATCTGCTGAATCATATCTTTATTACTATTAGCTAAGTGCATCATATGGTAAATGGGATTATGAAACGTAGGAAGTCATAGCATGAAAGAGTTTTGGATAACACTGATTGAATTATGGAAAGAAATCAAACTGATCTAGTAATTTATTTATTTATTTATTTATGGGCAGAGCTCTATTGCACATCATGGTTATAACAAGAATTGTAATGATTACAGAAACTAAACAGCATAACATAATAAAACTCCTGAAATTTTGAATTATTGCAAAGTCTACTCAAATGCTGTATTTTTGACAGAATGTGGTAGAATATGAAATAAATGATTTTTAAATATTAAACAATACAAGATGTATACACAAAAATAAAAAGAAATGTATAAAAATAAAGGTATAAGCATTTGTATACCCAATTAAAAGGAAGAAAGCAAATCACAGTTACAACAAAGTTAAAATTATTACAGAAACTAAACCACATTAGACATAACAAAACACACAGTTTGAAATATTAAGAAAGTCAATTCTATTACAGTATTTATTGGCCTCCCTCAAGATGCGATAGAATGGTAAATAAAGCATGTAATTTCTAAGTAAGTGTGGAACATTAAAAAGAACAGGGTTCTGGTCTAAAGGACAATTAAAACTAATAAGAGAGAGCAGTTCAGAACATTTAATAGAGCCATTTAAAATATTATGCAAAAATAATTGATCTATATAATCAGAGTCAATTTTGTAATTAGTTAACTTTTTGAGGTATTTAAGGGAGAATAAACTGTCTCCTTTGTTCTAAATGAGGTATATAAAATGAGAATTAATTTGCACATATGTTATTCACAAGTATGAGTAACATAACTTATATTCTATCATTCTGATAACTCTCTTTTGCAATTTCTCAAGCTTATTCGTGTATACTTCTCGATAAGGAAACCAGACATTTACGCATTACTCCAATATAGAGCAAACCAAAGTTTCACATAAGATAGCAATGATTTTTGGGTCGGTGACATCTCTAGAATAGAACAGAATTTTATTATTCCAAAGACAATACACAGTTGTATAGGAGACGTCAATAAAAATAACAAACATGGAAATATAGTACAATTAGTCAGTCAAAAAGAAATCCCCCAAGCAGTAGAGGCATTTGTCCAAAAGATAAGTTTATAAAGATTATCATATTAAAAAAAACAAACACACTTGTACGAATTCCACAAATTTAGGTGTTTTTTTTTTAATGAAGTTCCACCGAGTAACATTTGGATTGATTTCTTTAATTTTCTGAATAGATTAAAGGAATTAATACCGTATTTCCCAGCCTATAAAACACACTTTTTTACTCCAAAATATGCTCTTAAATCATACTGCGTCTTATGGGCCGATGGTAAACGGGTATAACTCCATCCTATAATAAGCAAGCCGATTTGCCGGGATAAATGCATACCATTAAGTATTTTTTGTGTATCAGGCATTGAAAATAGTTCAGTTAATTACAAATTTCGATAATAACACTTTTTCGATTAAGTAGTAAGGAATACAGTTTTAGTATTTCGATGGCAGAACTTCCTTTTAAAAAATTCCCAGGTAAATCAGAAATGCATACAATGTAGCACGTTTAGTTTAATCTCGCATGTGGTGCTGCTGCAAAACTTATACACATTGGGCTAACGGAGATGTCATCCCTATGCTAATACATTGTATCTCTCGCGATAAAGAGTTCACTCAACCTTATGTAACAAAGTATGAGTTTTTTTGTAAATTCTAACCTGAATAATCAAGGTGCGTCTAATGCGCCAGTGCGTCTTATAGGCCGGGAAATACGGTATTTTTATTGAAGGAGGTAAAATTTAATGCAACTAGCCATAGGGCCCTGGGAACAAATTCTAAGATTTTGCTTAATGACATGAAAATCAAATTCACCGTCTCTGGCGATGTCTTGTGGAAGTATGTCATAACTATTTGTACTTTTTCCACAGTATGAAGATCATTATATCTCCTAGGATAGTAGCTATGATAGTCACAATTCTCATCAAACATTTTTCCTTGCAAAAGTTACAAGATTAAGGACATCAGAGACGGATCTAGAAAGATGTTTTGTCCGATCAAAAATTTTAAAAATAAATGATATTTCGTCTTTCACAAAACGTGACGTTAGAATTGTGTTAGACAAGCTCAAATGTTTTTGCTAGTGATTGCTTATTAAATTGCGTGTTTATTTGCGTTATTGAGTTTCATTTTCGAAAAATAGGCACAAGTGATATTTCGGACCCCCAGGACCACCCCCCTGGATCCTTCCCTGAAGGACGTAAATGGAGGGAACAGTTAATAGACCTAATTTTCTAAACAATCGTTTACAAGGAGCTCGATAGGGAGCACTACACATTGAGCGAACTAATCTTCTATGTATTTAAAAAACGTCAATTAATTGGGAGGATGAGCCCCAAAGAACAATGCCATGGGATGCTAACGGAAATAAATTTGCAAAATAAACTATTTTTAACACTGCATTACTGAGAGAGTGTTTCAAGACAGACATAAAGTACTAGATACTCTACTTTTAAAACCGATAAGTTGGGCTGCTTTATAACAAATATTGTCAACATGAACACAGAAAGTCAGATTATACGTCACAGTCAGGGCTGGATTTAGATGAAAAGAGGCTATTCCACTTATGAGGCTCTTTCACCTCCCATTTTTAAGTTTGTATATTTCATGAGAGATAAAAAAATACATCATTACTGTGATATATATCAATATGTATTCAATTAATTTTTGGTTCAGTGTTTTAGTGTTCACTGTTATTAGAATAGTGTAATTATAATTTTGCTAACGATTTGAATGTAGGCCCCTCTTGATCTTGAGGCCCTACGCTGAAGCCTAGTTATCCTATTGGGAAATCCGGCCCTGGTCATAGTAATACCAAAATATTTTACAATAGGAAAGTCTTTGAAGGGGCTTGTTATTAATTTCATAAGAAAAAGAATATTGGTTTGGCACTTTTATAATATAAACTTTTATTTGTCTCATTAACCTTACATGATAAAGTAAAAGACACGGTGAAAAGATCTAAAACATAAGAATCAATCATAAGTATCGCAATAAAAAATCATAGGAGCAATATAAAAAATCATATTACGGAATGACAATTATAAAAATCATCAAGAGATTACAAAGCATTACAAGAGAGGAAATTATGCAGAACAATATACAAAATACAATATGCAAATTACAAGATTAAGTAACTTTTATCAGAGTTAAGATGCATATCATTTAGCATATGCATTTAGTTTCTGTAATAATTATAATCCTTGTTGTAACCATGATGTGCAATAGGGCTCTGCCCGTAAATAAATTACCTAGGTCAACAAAATTAAACAGAGAAGCTCCTCATCATAGAGGAACCAAGCTTTTCAATTCACTCCCACAAAAATTGAAGGAAATCACATCTCCTAAGTCATTTAAAAATCATCTGAAAAGTTTTATAATCTGTAAACTTCTGTATTCTGTGGAAGAAGTTTTCTCCTTTTGTAAAAATCCAAATTAGCATTAACATTTTGAAAACCTAATTGAACTATTTAATTCTGACTGAAATTTTAAGAATTCAGAAGAAGAATTGCAAATGCTCCTTGTAGAGCTACCTGCAGACCATTACTTCAAAAATTTAAAATTTTAACTGTGCCATCTATTTACAAATTTTGTTAAAAGGAACATTAACAATCACCGGTAAAATTGTCGAGTTGCGAATGCATTGGAGCCGTTCTTGGATACACGTTTATACGTATTTTAACACGCCGGTGATCAGATTTATTTTAATTTTACATCCATTGTAAATGATGGGGTGAACAAAAAATATTTGTGTTGACTTAAACACGAGCAGCGGTATGTATGGAAGATTGTATAATTTTAATCATATAACCCATTTAAATAAGTTTACGCCCGTCGGGCGTAGACTTAATTGAATAATAATAATTATTTTAGTTGAGAAAATAAGGTTGTATTGATTACGATGCGTAACTTTTCTTTGTTATGTTACGGTCGGCCATATTAAGAACAGCTGACTTGTCGCCGGAGAACTAAGTCTGAAAAAGTTTGGTCAATTCCAGAATATTACTGCGTCTTGTTTGATATGTCTATGCATGTATGCGTCTTGATTGATTTTGAAGTAAGTTAAAGATGTAAGATGTGCTTATAATAATTTAATTCGTCGATGGTATACTTATTCACCATGATGCCATAGAAAATAGCTCCAAGAGCGTGAATTACAAAAATGAATGAGTAAATAAAGATGCTGTACGAAGTACAGGTAAGCAGTACGTTATGCTTAAATTCCAAATTCATCTCAAATTGTGAACTTACAGGCTAATTAGGGTGGATAACCATGCCAAGATATTGTTTGTGGAAAAGATACCCAAGAAACAAGACAATGTTTTAAAGAGGTACTCCAGTTGCTTCACAATTCTTGCTTGGTTAATTAAATATGTTCGTGAATCAATTTGGACTCTATTCCCTTATATGCGGTATACTCGCGAAGAAGAAAGCTATTCAATAATGTTATTTCTTTAAGATTTCTCCTTTCATTTGCGATGTAAGACCATCATAGTTGACGAAGTTTTGATTTATCTTAAGGCTTGAAAGTTTTGATAAGGTGATGCCAATTCACGCTTAGTATGTATGAAATATGTGGTGGAATACTTTACAATTATCTTTAAGAATTTCCGAGCGATCATAGAATTGCTACAACATTATTTACTTTCCCATCATGGTAAAATTTCTTTTGCGGCTTGCTACAATCTGTTTACTTAGTTTTAATTGAGTTTTAGAAGTGAAGATAGTACGTAGATAACTATTTGTCATCTTTTTGGTGAAGTTAAGTTGAATCTATATATATTTTTTATACTAGGAATTCCTGTGAAATTGTTTTCAATGATTTTCTATGTCAACATTATTCTAGAATAATCAGTCAGTAGTGTCAAACTTACGATTGCTCCCGGCCGTTTATTTCCTAGTTTACCAAGGTATGTATTATGGGTAAATTTCTAGTTTAAATTATGTTATACGTTGTGTGGATAGGATGTTACTTAATCCCAATTTTTATTGATTTTTTTTAGTTCTACCACAGTTTAACAGTTACGTATTCATCGAAATATAAAATGTATATCCAACTTTAAACGTAGGATCAATAAGTTTTATTCCATTGCCGGAACTCCATGATTAAGTTAAAAATATGTGACTTCTAAATAGCGACACCTAATGAAGACGTAATAACGCTGATAGTACTTATAATTGATGATAACGTTTTTGTTTATTTGGAGACAAGACTATCGTGAATTAGTTCATATTTGCCTGAAGCGTTTTATTTGATTTCGCGTCTCAAGATTTGGAGATGTTATGAACGTTCTTAATGATTAAATGTTTTCTTCAAAATCTTGTGAACTTTCTTAATGATGGAAATGTTTTCTTCGTTTATTTTATTTTTCTCCGTGTTTACGGTACGTCGGCAATTACAATAAATCGAGTCAATTATGAACTTATATCGGATAGTGAAAGTAGAATACCCAAAACACAATTAAATCACCCTCGTAAACCAAAATGAGACAGAATCGTCAGATTTGCAGGTCATAGGTAGCGATAGGCCACTAAATACTTAGGCAACGAACAAGTTTTCTCAAAACCATCTATTATCATGTAAAATATTTTAGTGCTTATGTTGGAATCACAATAGATATTCACAGACATTAACTTTTCGTATTTAGAGATCAAAATTATATTGGTTACAAGGCGTAACATGAGAATTTATTTCAATCATTGCGCCACTTTTTTGCAAAATTATATTATCATGGATTAGGTATATCGTGTATTAAGCTCTTCTTAAGAAATTAATTCATGAAAACTTGAGATAAAATTCAAAACGTTTTGCTATGCAAGCAAAGTATGCCTTCAACCATTCAACCACTGAATTATTATTTATTTATCCAGGGATATGCTTTACATGTGCAGGACAAGTCAAGAATAAAACAAAATAGTTAATATTAACCCTTCCTTGACGGTGCGGGGTGCCAGAGGACCCCAAAATAGCTAAATTCAAGAGAAATGTTTTATTTTCAACCACACATGTTTATTATTCCATGTATTCGTGCATCAATGTTTCTTTTATATTATGGAATTGAAAGAAATTTCTTTGGCAGACTCATTTCCAAAGTATCTTTATTTTTCGAATGGGGTACCAAAGCACCCCGAACAGCCACTTTGGCTTGGATTGCTATACGCAATGTCATGTCGTGTGGCAATCCAGTCACCCTTTGCTACAGATTTTTCAATTGATTTATTCTTTATTGCATTAATTATATCATATTATCATCATTATATCTCAGCGTAGGGTCAGTACATCATTGTAACAAACAATCTACTCATTCCAAATCACAGGACGGAAATTACATAAATCCTTTGCAGTGACCTCGGTTAATTTATCGAATGCCCTTCCGCACAGTATCAAATCTTCCTGTTCTATCCACACTTTCAAGAGCCTTTCGTATCTTCTAGAGAATCAATAACGCTAATTATCTCCATCATAGCATTTTACATTTTACCATAAGTCAAGTTCGTTTTTTTCTGATTTTTTTCAAGCAGCATGGAACAACATTTCAAACTTCTTTCTTTACTTTGGAATATTTTGTTCGTTTTTGGTACTACAGTTTACCTCTAGTATAACCTTTTTTTCTATTTTTTATTTCCATAAAATTTACTTACTTTAGATTATTGTTTATGCCTAAATCATGATTTTTACTCTCTTATATAATTATTGTTAGTCGCTCTATGATTCTTTATTTTCACCTCATCCACCATCTTTATTCTTCCTCTCTTATTCCTTCCACTGAGCCTTTTAATGCCACTTGCAGTACGATATTTCCTCTAAATACTTGTCATAACCAGTTAGCTTTTCTTTATCTTATTTCCTTCATAATCCTTCTTTCACTTTATTTAAAAATAGCTGGCTTGCCCAATGAATCTCAATGGGGAAATTAAAATTGATAATTGCCAGTGTAACAACTTTGATTGTAAAATATGCCTCATAATGTTTGGTAGGTAGCAAATGCTAGGCTATAATTATATCCAAATCAATAAACGAAGAAAAGAAAGATTGCGTCTTCAAAGTCACCTAAATATCTGTGATTTTTATTACTCAATTTTTTCTTTCCCACTTAGGTTTATTAAATGTTATATTATTCTCTTACAATTAATAATATTTCTTATTTTTATATTAATTCATTGATTAATGTATGTATTATCTATTATATATATAGATGCTTCTCCGGATTCATTCATATATAGGGATATAGATAGGATAAGATACTAATTCACAGGCTAAACCACAAGCATCATTGATGTGAAATTTTTACGACGTATTGGCCATAATGTGGAACCACCAGAAAAATTGCGACTTTGTACCTCAGTGTCATGGGTTTGATTCCAGAGGGCCCCAAAGTCCCGATTTTTCCATTTAAAAGCTTGCTTTGATTTTCCAGAATTTTTTAAAAATACTTACTGCTTAGCTAAGGAATCTAAACTCAAGAAGCCTATATATATGGTCCATATCTATAGAGAATAGTAATGACTTTGAAGGAAAATATCCTGGGTTCGATGCAAAAATCTGTCCTTTAAAATACATTGAGGTAGATTTCATTATTTTTTTTGATGCACTTATCGAAATGATAGGAAATTCGTACTAGGCTGGAAGATGTATGGTAAGAATTAGTATAAGAAAAAAAGTTTCATAAGACCGTACTATTCCTGGGTTCGATGCTAGAGCATATAACTTTTTTCTCATAAGGAATATAAGGGAAAAGTAGGATGTCATTTGAGGCAGTTGCAAGCAATATTTCTGCTTGAATTTTCTCACATAGTTAGAGATGGTGATCTTCTATTGTGTTGCATAGGAAGTTCACCAGGAATAACCGGGTTTGATGCCAGACGATTAAATTGCAGAGAATTTTAAGAATATTTTCAATCCTTATTACTTTCTCCATATACGAAGTATAGAGAAAGTATTGTTTTCATGAAAAAATTCGACTTCGAGATTTCAACGGAAATACATGTTTTAGGGTTCCTAGAACACGTTTTGACTATTTTCGGAATGATGTCTGTGTGTGTGTGTGTGTGTGTGTATGTGTGTGTGTGTTTGTGGGCGCTCTAATGTGAAAACTATTTGTTGTATCAATACCAAATTTCGTATATAGTACTGTGGTGTGTGCTGTCAGAGTTGATTAGTTTTTGGAGTAAATCGGTTGACCGGAAGTCGAGCTTCATTCATTAAAGCTCATTTCCGGTTTTCAAAATATCTCCATAAATATGATATATACGTGTATTGTATTACTTATAAAAGTTTTAGATAATAAAATTTACTATAACTTTTATATTTAACATATTTTTATATCACCGGTTGATTAGGAGTTATTCATTAAATACCGATAAACCGGAAGTAGCTGTTTTGTACTTTGTGGGCGCTCTTACTTAAAAACTATTCATTATATCAAGACCAAATTTCACATATAGTATTTTGATTAGTGTTTTTAGAGTTGATTAGTTTTTGGAGTAAATCGGTTAACCGGAAGTCGAGCTTCATTCTTCAAAGCTCATTTCCAGTTTTCAAAATATCTCCATAAATATGATATATAGGTATATACTATTATTTGTAAAACTTTTAGAAAATATATTTTACTATACATTTTGGTTGAAACATATTTTTGTATCACTGATTGTGTAGGAGTTATTCATGAAATACTGATAAACCGGAAGTTGCTGATTATGTACTTTGTGAGCGCTCTGGGCTCCATGGGCGAAAGGCCAATTTCATCGTTTTTCATCGATCATGTCCCGTGAAACATTATTTATCATGTTTTTGGCGTCAAAGATAATACATAATATTAATCACTCATATTCAAAGTTTAGATGGAATATAGAGTACGAAATTATTGCGGTAGATAAATATTTACATCTTATATATATGGAGAAAGTCATGTGCTGGCCACATCAGATTTTTTTCTTTTAGGACCGTCCCAATATGAAATAAGTGTTGTCGAGCTGCTTGCAGTACGCAAGCTACATTTTACTCGTATGTAATTTATAATTGTTAGCACCACACTGTTATTTTTTAATGTGTTTTCTCGGGTTTATTTCACCCTCCTCCTCTGTGTGTGTTTTCCCATAACGTGGGTTTTCTCTTTGCCAACCATCAGAGTCTAAGAATTTTCCCCACACTCTACTCTGTCTTTTTGTTTTAATTTAATTATAATCGTTCATATTCTGATGACATACGAGGTGAGGTGGAAGAGAGGCATCTCTGACGTAGAGTCTGTGGCTGATGAATTTGGAATATTGCGTATAAAAAGTAAACTGTTTAAAAATAAAATTAGATTTAATAGACTAATGATAATTATTAATTATATGAAATTTATATAATATCTCTAAAAATTAAGGTGGAAACAAGGTCAAAAATGCAATATTTTACGTAAAGGTCTTTCATCTACCTAGCACTACTGCTAAGAAAAATTGTTTAAATAATTAAACTTCCATTTCCTATTTTCCAAAAATGCACGACTGGTTCTGAACATTCTAAAACTCAGCTACTATGAGAAAGAAGAAGTGAGAAAGAACTAATAAAAGATTATGGAATTTTAAAATTCACATTCGACCCAGACGCAATTACTCGAGGGTTAATGAATGGACGAAAGG
Organism: Sympetrum striolatum; assembly: GCA_947579665.1. Classification (NCBI taxonomy): domain Eukaryota; kingdom Metazoa; phylum Arthropoda; class Insecta; order Odonata; family Libellulidae; genus Sympetrum; species Sympetrum striolatum. The sequence goes on from CANPUZ010000306.1 coordinate 43,191, forward strand.
AGCTAACTAATGGGGGAAAACAGTTCAAGGAAAGGGTTAAATAGAATTGAAAAGTGTTGGGATTGAAGATTGATCTTTGAGAAAGTCGGAAACGAGATATGTAGAACTGCAGGAAGGCAGAAGCAAGGGAGGATGTCAGTAAATCTGCAACACCGTTGAAGATTGTGTGAAGCAATGTTAATTTCAGTAACCTTATAAAAAGCCAGTAAATGGCAACTTTGAATGGGGGATATAACGCATTTATGAATTTATTAACTGTATATGTCGGCGTGTAAGTCGACCTTTGAAGCCTGAAGAAATCTCTCAAAAACCAGTGGTTGACTTATCCCCCAAACATAAAATTAAGCCCTTTCCCACCGAGGGATAAATAAGTGAAACTGCCTGCTTAACACTTGTTGTACACAAACTCACCACAATTATTTCATACTGAAACTAATTTTGGCAAGTCTAATTAACTAAGATGTCATAATTTTATTTTACAAAAATGTAATATATATTTCTATGTTTTCTTTTTACGAATGAAGATCAATAAGCACATCATGGTTTGTTTTTGTTTATCTGATCGTTATGATTCCACTTAGCGCAGTGCCGTGATTTGATATTACCATGCTATATAAGTATTATTTCTATAATAAATTTTAAATACCATTGCGTTTGTTTCGTAAGGCATTTTTATTTTTAAAGCGTGAGTGATACCAACAAAAGAAACTTGTGTAATATTAAAGCAGAGAAGTTTTAATGGCAGCTAAAAGAAACAATTTTGGCATCTTAATGTAAGTATTCCTTAAGCTGTTGTATATTTATGGATACCATAGTTTTTCATGCCATAACATGGGAAATTTTTGGGTCGACTTGTACGCTGAACACATACGATATTTATTAAAATTTACTGTCAGACAAACCCATGGCAATTAATAATGCACACATAATGAGAGTTGAATGAAAGGAAATCACAATCAAATTGTAGGGATATCAATTCTTTTGATTATTTAATCAATACATGGGCAGACACCCTTTTACAAGAAATATGATACATTACAAGTTTACATTATATAGAATAAAATACATAATAGTTGTTTGTGATATGATAATTATATTACATTGTAGTAAATATATTAAAAAAAGTATAAATATAAAATAAATACAAGTTACTGATAAGGGATCTGCTGAAACATATCTTTATTACTAATAGCTAAGTATGGTAAATGGGATTATGAAACATAGTAAGTCATAGCATGAAAGAGTTTTGGATAACTCTGATTGAATTATGGAAAGAATTCAAACTGAACAAGTAATCAGAGTCAATTGTGTAATCAATTAACTTTTTGAGGAATTTAAGGCAAATAAACTGTCTCCTTCTGTCTGATTTACAATTTCTCAAGCTTATTTGTGTATATCTCTTGATAAGGAAACCAGAAATGTATGCAGTACTCCAATATGGAACAAACCAAAGTTTTGTATAAGATAGCAATAATTTTTGGGTTGGTGATATCTCTAAATACTCTACTTTTATAAACAATAAGTTGGGATGCTTTATTACAAATATCGCCAACATGAAGACAGAAGGTAAGATTACAAGTCATGGTAATACCTAAATATTTTACAATAGGAAAGTCTTTGAAGGGGCTTGTTATTAATTTTCTAAGAAAAAGAATATTGGTTTGGCACTTCTGTAATATTAACATTTATTTGTCTCATTAACCTTACATGATAAAGTAAAAGACATCATAAACATATGAATCAATCATGAGAATCCCAATAAAACATCATAGGAGCAATATAAAAAATCATATTACGAAATGACAATTATAAAAATCATCAAGAGAATAAAAAGCATTACAAGTGAGGAAATTATGCGGAACATTATACAATTTAGAAAATACAAGATGTATTTATTTCTTACTCAACGTCAAGGAACATTAATATTAATTAATGAGAGCATTTTGGGTGAGTCTATATAGTTGTTTTATAATTTATGTAGAAAAATAATTCCAAAGTTTCTTCTCCTAGTTTCTTAAGTTATCATACTTAATAATATAATAAATAACAATAATATAAGCTTTATTTAGCCATTTAAATACATTCAAATTCATTAATATATTTAAAATAAAAATTAAATATATGGTAACCATTCAAGTAAAACTATAGTTTTTTAATATTTTCTAAAAAACTTATTCAATATTATATTTTATTTGAGTAATTTTCTTGCTATTCCTTTTTTATTTATATTGCTTATAAAAAGCTTGACATTGAAGCTGTTAAGAAGATCCTTAGATCTCTAAATATATTTATGAAAATTTAATGTTTTTATAAACTACATAAACAAGAGCATAAACAGAATGAAACCACTGAAAATAGAAGTTAGCAGCTTCATTTTGATCTACATACTCTTTCAGCTTTAAATAACCTTTCAATATTATTATTAACAGTGTTATGCCTCTATTTGGCTTCAACTAATTAAAAAAGGATGATATAACATCAAGGTAATCAGGTCGAAACTGATTGCAATTTTCGCTTCTTATTTTATACCATATTTTATACAACTTTAGAATATAAAGCATTGTTGGTAAAACATTTACTAAAATATATTATTGTAAAAATGTGACTTAAAACTATTTAACATAAAAAACAGTACAAAAAACATCAAATATATGAAAGACAATTACAGGAACTATTATTGTGACTCAAATCATATTGTTAACAAGACCTTAGATTTTTTTGAAAAGTCGCCAGGTTTGGGGAATCTTTTATCTCTTGTGGAAGTGAATTGTACAACAGTATTCCTCAGAAAAATAAGGAAGTTTGTGTATTTGGTGAGAAAAGGAGTATGGAAATAGCTTCTTCCTCTAGTATTATGTCTGCGTGCATCAAACTGTTTATCTCTAAGAATTTATGTAAATATTCAGACATTTCAGTTTTATTTTGTGTATGAAATTCACCACTAGATATTATAGACCTTGTTCCACACTTAACCAACCTAATTTTTGGAGCATTGTATCCATTTTAGTATAACTATCACATTTTAATTATGAAGACGTAGTGAGATTGAATACGAAATTGAATTTTAGACAAGAAAATAACTAACACCCCCTCGAATTTTTTTGTCTAGTAAGAGTAGGTATGAGATTATGCACCTATTTTGTGCGGTGGACAAGTTTAGATAAGAAAGGGAATCAGAATATGAAATTTCATTCACTACAATACCTACTTTGTTGTTAACCCTTAAAGGACCAAGGGAGGGCTAAAAAATGTCCACCACTCTTCTTTTTCAATATTTTAAGAACTTAATCGTGTTATACAGTCTTATAACTTTATTACATTGTCAAATATCTCTATTATATATAGATGCTTCTCCGGATTCATTCATGTATCTAACTATATATATGGATAGATAGGATACTAATTCACAGGCTAAACCACAAACGTCATTGACTAGAAATTTTTACCACAGATTGGCCATAACGTGTAACTGCCAGAAAAATTGCGAATTTGATCCTCAGTGTCATGGGTTCGATTCCAGAGAACCCCAAAATCCTGATTTTTCCCATTTAAATGCATTGCTTTGATTTTCCCTAAGTAAAAAAAAATACTTTTCGGATAGGTTGAGAATCTAAACTCATGGAGCCGATATATATGGTAAGGATCTATCGATATCATTAATCACTTTTACATAAAATATCCTGGGTTCGATGCTAGGATGATGCAAAAATAAATTGGGTTAGTTTTTCATTTTTTTTTTGATGCACTTATTGAAATGATAGGAAGTTCTTGCTTAGATAGAGGATGTATATTAAGACTCAGTTTAAGGAAAAAAATGTATAAGACCATCCTGTTTCTGGGTTCAATGCCAGACCACATTAAAATTTCTCACATACGGAATATAAGGAAAAGTAGTACATTGTTTTAGGCAGTTTCACACAATATTTCTGCTTGAATTTTTACATATGGTTAGAGATGGTGATCATCTGTCATGCTGCATTATTAGTATTACCAGGAAGACCCGGGTTTGATGCTGGGTGGAGAAATTGCAGCTCAGTCATTTCAAATTAAAGAAATAACATAAGATTGCAAAAAAATATTCAAAATCTGAATCCCAACTTTGAAATTAATCAAACTTTGCTAACTTTCTTGATTTAAAAAAGTAATTGTCTTCAGAAAAAAACAAAAGATTTTGGAGGAACATAGTTCAGGAATTTTACAAGGTTTATTATAATATAATTATAGATATTCAAAGAGTTTTTCAATGAAGAAGTTCCTGCAACAGGTAACTCGGGTAAATATGTAAATGATGGAACTATTGTAGTTACAGAGCATTAAAAGAGAATAGGGCTTTTGGTAATATTTTAAATAAGATGGACAAACTACTTCATTAGAAAAAAGGAAAATGGAATAGGCAATGCAATGTTTTTCAGGTTAAGAATATTATTATATGATCAAACTCACTAGCATTGAATTGCTTCAGTTGTAATACTGACATATGCTTTGTGCACTTTTATCATAAACCTATTTCAGTTTAAATGATGGATGAAATTCCTCACAATTGTAACCTTGTGACAGCTTCTGATCTAAATAATTATGTACATCAGAAGCTGTTGTGTATTGTAGGTTTTTGTTCAGTATCTTTAAGGGAAGGTATTCTAATATTATAATACTTAAATTATTGGTAGCTAATCATGAATTATAGGTTGAAGTTGAAGCAAGATTTCCATTTGCATATTGAATAATATTCTGCTGTTCAAGAAAAAAATGAATATCTCTACAAGTTTTCTACAAATAATTTCAGAAAGAAAGCTAATCAAGGAGGGAGGGCTAACGAATGACAACTCAAGTATTTAGTAGACTACATGAGTCTACACAATAGTTTTGCAGCTACAGGAACTACAGAAATTACCAATATTTTATGTGTCCGTCGTTTCCAAAACAAAGAAAATTGACTGACGTTGCCCCGTACTTATATGGTGTCAACACAACAATTTTTATGCTCAGTATACTGCTTGTATGGTAAATAAATGCTTTTTAACGTAAACTTAACGCATAATTATTCATAAAAACAATATTATTAGGCTAATAATCAAATTGTTGTACATAATCGATTTCTTATGAGGCTTCTCACTGCTTCTCACGTCCTTTCCCAGCCGTCATCGCGTACGACGATGCGAAGGTGAGAAAAAGCGCTCTCACGGATAGATAATCGCTGAAATCACCCTTCATCGTTCGTATGCCGTTGTCCCTGGCAACTACGTCGCTCTCACCCTTCTCACAGTTACATAATCAGGGTGCAGGTCCGTTGTTGATAAGTAGTATTTTATTCTATGAGATAATTATGTAGAATCTGCAGAAAGAGATTGTTCAGTAGTAATTTTTTATAAAGTAGTTATGAAAGATATCCTAACTGCAGATAAGGTACGAATTTCAATAATAATTGTAAAGAACTTTGTTACAATGCTGGAATAAAAATTTTTATTCAACTTTCCGAAATTAATTTATTAAATATATTTGTAATGCCTGTATGGGAAGTTTATTCATATCTGTTCCAAAGTAATTCTTGCAAACATCATCAATATTCAAACATTAAAGCAGGATCATAGCTGCCTCTAATTTTAAATCTTTTGTAAATTTTCATTAGCCCATAATAAAGTTTTTTCCAAAGAAAAAACTATTTGAAATATTCAAGTAATTCACTGTCTAGAATTCCTAGGTCTTATCATGTTAAATAAAGTACTTCAATTACAAAGCATTCCTAAATATAACCGTATATTGAGAAAGTTGAACAAGGAGTGAAAAATTGTGACATGACTGGGACTCGAACCAAGGTCCCAGTCATGTCAAAATTTCTCACTCCTTGTTCAACTTTGGGTTTAAAGCGCACTCCTGCTAAGTTAAATTTCTTCTTGAAGTTCTATATTGAGAAGTTAACCATATATATGTTTCAGATCGTTTTCGCTGTTCATATATATTTTTGTTTGAATTTCATTCTCCAACTCTATAATTTTTCAATCTTCAATCCAATGTTCCAAGCTGATTACCGACTGAAGACTTGGATGTAATTTAATGAATAAGAAGATTTTACAATAGATTTCTATTAATACCAGATACTTACCATGCATATCTATGTATGAGATGCATTTTTACAAAGCCTCTTGTTTTAAAATTGTCTTATAGGAGGAAAATAAATGTGTTATTTATTGATCTTTGTATATTGTAAATCCTTTCATTTTTTGTACAGACTTTATTATCCAAAAACATGATAAAATACATGTATAGGACTTTTGAGAAATACAAAACAAAAGATAGATAAAGTACAGAGTTACAGTAGAACCCCGTTTTTACGAACCTCGATTTTACGAAGTGACACAGTTTTACGAACCATTCCGCCGGTCCCGATCTTTGTACATGAAAAATGACCTCGGTTTTACGTAAAACCTCGATTTCATGTTTTACGAAGTGAGAAGCCGGTCCCTAGGAGGGAATGAACCCCGGTTTTACGAAGCATTTGAAATGGTTTTGTCGCACTGAGCTCAATACAACGGGATGACGATCGCCGTAAACAGGAGCAGCTGAATCCAGATCAACTATGTTGGGAGGACCCTCATCCCATGTATTTTAGACGGTAAAATGTGAAAATGTCGTGGGATACAAACATTTTGATTACAGTTTTCGCGAAAAATTATAACTTATAAGACATAGCCATGCTCTTTCTTTCTTAATCAAGCTTTCTGGTAATATCGCGAATCCGCGACGTGGGATCGTATAGACCAGCAGTTTCCAGTAGTATATACTTTCTATTTGGACGAAAGATTGAGAGAATAGAGCATGATAAGAATTTGTTTTCGACTTGGGGAGTTTTGGGCTCAGGTCTTGGCTACTAAATTGGAGTGCGACATCTTAAAATGCATAAGGCTGCTGCAGGGATTTCGGATTTTAACTGGTTAGTAAAAGCTTGAAAAATAATGGTTGGATGGTGGACACCCTGAGAAATGTTGGTCTCCAAGCGAGGAAAAGTCGCGCGCGTACAGTCAGAATCTCTCTCTGCGCGAGGTGGCCTGTGTTGTGATATCCCGTGTGCCTATCAGTGAAATAATGGATAAAACATCGCCGACCAAGAAAAAGAGGAAGTCCCTGAGTTTGGTCACCATAAGGTCAATTATCAAGGAAGTACGTGATCGCGGGCAGACAAAAAATTCTGAAGGAGAAGGCTCAGGTTTTGGCTCTTAAACTGAAGTGCGACAACATTAAAGCCTCAAATGGGTTTGATAGAAAAGATACGGAATCACTTCAATGAAAATCTGTGGAAAGGAAGGTAGCATCATCACAAAAAATGTTGAGCAGTGGCATGAAATAAACGATGACATTGTGTCTAAATATTACCCTCGAGATATATACAACCTGGATGAAACAGGTTTGTTTTTCAAGGCATTACCTGACTCCATCCTCGGGACCCGTGGTGAAAAATATCGCGGAGGTAAAAAATCTGAGAATAGGGTTATAGTAATGCTGATATGTAACCAAGATCGATCTGAAAAGTTGAAACCAGTTGTGATTGCAAAATCAAGAGCTCCGCGTTTCTTCAAGAACGTGAAAAATTTGCCTGTGTTGTATGAAAGTAATAAAAAAGCATGGATGACGACGGACATTTTTCAGAAGCAAATTATCTTCTTGCAGAGGAAGAGCGCATGCGAGAATCGCAATGTACTACTTCTTGTATAGATAATGCCCCAGTTTGTAAAATAAGCGGACTAGTGCCACCAAACGTACTTTTTCTGAGTCCAAATAGCACCAGTAAGATGCAACCGCTGGACATGGGAATAATTAACAACTACAAAGTCCACTACCGAAGATTTCTCGTCCAGCACTATCTTCGGACGCTTGGTAAGTTTTATTTCTTTTCTATCATTTTGTGTATAAGAAATACCTACTCGTCGCAAAGTATATATATATCCTTTGCCACCTCCATATTTTCTCTGGAATTATTTAATTTTAGCAATATGATAGCCGCCGCAACCCCATCGCAAAACTTTGGTGGACCTTTTACTTGAAAGTAGCATTCCTGTGGAAATTCTTCGTAGCAGCTGTCATGAAAATTAGTTTAATTAAAGAATACTAAATTTGTTGTAATACGTCACTATTACTCAAATTTTGATGCATTTTCAATTCGTAATTTATTAATTTAAAGCGTTTTACGTGGTTAGGTAAGAATTTGCGATCGCGACTTGTGATTTGTGACGCGACAAGATCGTTTAAAGTAGCCGCGAGTAAGTAGTTCTCGAAAATCACCGCTAAACGTCAGCGTAGTAGAATCAGTCAGTAGAATGCATATAAAATAGAGGGAGTTTCAAATTAACTTAAGTAAAGTTCTTAAATGACTTAAAATATTTACGAGCTAGTTTCTTGGAATTCATGGCTGTGAGTTTCATTCACTATGACTTAAGTGAGTCTCCTAGGCTTTGAAATAAGGTCTATGCTATAAAGGGAATCAGTATAATGGTAGTCTAATGTTTAAATCCTTTCAATTTGATGCAAGTATACTGCACATTGGCTCCTGGAGAGCCATGTGGGTAACGCTCGTGACTCATGAGGAATCAGTTCTGATTTCAAATCCTGGTGGGAGCACATGGGCAAAATGACCTAAGCTGTCAAAGTGCTTTTAACAAACTACTACTACTATAGTGCACACAGAGAATTGCATGTGATATCTATTGTTTTCTTTCTGAATGAGCTTGTGACTCTTATTTGACACAGAAATTAGTTTTATTTCATCCTCATTATTATTTGACAAGTTTAGACACCTGTATAGTTTAGCTTTCTGCAAGCAGAGCTTTAGTACGCATACATTTGTTGCTGATCAAGCCTCTGATGTGCCTCCATGGACATTGTTCCATGCTGTGCGAGGAATTGCCAGAGCATGGGACAGTGTCACTGCAAACACTATTTCCAACTGTTGGAGATCTGCTGGTTTTGGTGACACATCAATTATAGAGACAGAGGAGTTAGTGGAGGTTCCCACACTACAGGACCTCCTTAGTAAAGAAATGGCACAACTAAATCAGTACATCCCAGATGCATCCTCTCGTGCTGAGTCATATGTCAAGTGTGACTCTCACGTGATGACGCATAACTGCAATGATTTTAGTGAAGACAAAGAAGATAAGGATGAAGTGAACTTAGATATCTCTTCTACAAGCTACGAAGATACCAGAAGCACCTTCCCCCCTACAAGGGATGAATTAAGACACTCCATAAAAGTGCTTCACAATTTTCAGATGTTTACTGATGGTGTACCTGATTTATTCAATTATTACCTTGCAGGTATTGAGAAAATCACCTCATCTTTCATTGAAACTTCCAAAAAAATCAAAATTGAAGATTATTTTAAAAAGTAAAAAGTTTAGAATTTTTTTTCTGTTGTATTAAACATTAAACTGGATGTATAATTCATTTTATTGAAATACTACCTTCCTTTCACTTCCATTTAACTTTATGCCCTGTGTTACTGAAACTGGATTGGTATTGTAGAGATTCTGATTGCTTGAAAGAAAACCTCAAATTTACAAAGCCTGAATTTTACAAAGCGCAAATTTTTGGGTCCCTTCAACTTCGTAAAATTGAGGTTCTACTGTATAATTAGTCTACCTGGTGCAGGAAATAGTTTACATAGTAGTACATCTTTTCTATAGTGAACTCTTTCGTGTAACATACGTAATTACAAATAAAGTTTATGAAAACAATTTAATTCTACAACATTAAGTTAGGAATTATAATAAAAATATATTTGGTCTGCAGAAGATTACATAGTAAATAATAAGACAAGGTTCACAATATAAAAAAGGAAGCATTGTATAAAGCTGAAGATGGAAAGACACAAAATATAAATCAGTTAATAAAAGATTCACCCACATCGTAGAGGCATTTATCAAAAAGTAATTTATGTACTGCATTCCTGAAGGCATAAAAAGATGTAGTATTCTTTATTGATACTGGTAAGGCATATGGAAAATTTAATACCACAAACTTTAGGACAGAGAGTAAAAATAGATATTTAGATTTTGCTGAGGGTATGTAGATAATCATTTCTTCTGGTGAAGTGATGGTGAAAATTCATATTTTTTCAAAGAAGGAAATATTTTGCCTGGTAAAGAGGACAGTACACTGTCCTCTTTAAATCAAAAAATATTAATGATTTGGGAGGAAGAACCCCAAAAGATTATTCCACACAAAGCATGGGAATAGAAATATACAAAATAAGCCTTCTTTAGCACATTGATGCTAAGGGAATGCTTTAGAACAGACAGCATATAAAAAAAGAGTTAAGTTTTTTGCTTAATTAATCAATATGTGCTGATCACTTCAGCTGAGTATCTAAATGAAATACTAAAAACTTAACTGCATCAATTGTTAGATTCAGGACATTACTGGAACTAATACTGTTCCAGGCCACCCTATGTGGATAATGAACATAAAGTATGTAAGCTCTTTGTCAACGATATTTAATGATCCACAAATATTCCAAGAACAACACTTAAGCCTGAAGTCAACAAACAAACATATAGCTGCCGAGGCCTCACAGGTCACAAATATTTTGCAATTTCCTTGATGAAGTAAGGAAAAGCATTGTTTGTGTTTTTTCCATATTTAGAGTTAAGCAATTGGACTCGCACCAGTCTCTCATAGCATGTTAAATGTAATTATTGATGTTCAAGTATTAAAATATCCTGTTAAGCCTAAGTTAAAATTAATTAAACTATAGTGAGTGAACCAGTTGGTGCCTTGTTACAATTTACCTGAATCAGTTTCAGTGGAAAGAAGTAGTAAAACTGGAGAGGAATGTTTAAAAAATAAAGCAAAGTTTGATTGACCTTCTAAGGACTCCCATTGAATGGAGACAATGTTGTTGAATACCAATTTGCCATACATGTTGCTACATCACACTTGGTGATGTGTTTTCTTTTAAAAAGAGATGAAGCATATATAGTCTTTCTTGTTAATGTTGGAATGGCCCGATGTCTCTTACTTCTTAAATAAAATGGTTTAAAAGGAAGATACAATTGGAACTTATTTACAAATTGGACCACGGAAGATACCACACGCAATATTTTTTAACAAATGTGAGCCTCAAATGTTTCAAGGACAGAAGAAGTGATTGGCCTAGAACATGTAGACTATACTGCATGTGAATTTAGAATGATTTAGATCAGAATTCACATGAAATACTATGGTAATATGATCTGAAATTATAAGGTCTATGACACCAAATAGTACAATAGCTAGCAATGTAAGAGGTGATATTGTTTAAGACAAACACTTTTCCTTGTAGGCTCATGATTAATACATGATAGGTTAAAAGATTGATAGAGACTCTCAAACTTATTGCTAATTGTGGACTACTCATATCTGTGTTCAAAACAGTACCAATCACAATGTTTGATTTGTATTTCTGCAAATTTATCAGAAACTTTTCTAACTGCTTGCAAAAAATGTCAGGATCCCCATTAGGAGAATGATAATTGGAAATAAAATTAATTTCGAATTTTTCGCAATTATTGCAGCAACTTCGAAATGAGAGTCAATGTAAAAGCGTTTGACATTTAAGGATTTGCATTCAATTTTGAGGCAAAAACACAGAGGCCACCATTTGTAAGAGATTTATGGTAATGAGTTGCTGAGAGACTATAATCCTGAATTTTATAAAACTCAATTCCATCACTCCATAGCCAGTGTTCAGTAAAACATGGAAAGCTATGTTTTGATAAACTTAAATGTGTTTCAAGCTGTAACATATTATTCCTTAAGCACTGCACATTAAGTATGAGAATACTTTTATTGTACTATCCTATCCAATTGAGAGTGATAGGTCTGGTGAGATGGTTGTCATTCAGTCATAGTGACTTGGGTTTTATTTTGCCATCACTTCATCTAGTAGAAACATGGCTCTCTCTGGCAGAAACAAACACCTGGTTTAAAGCAAACAATTTTTTTAATGAATACCTCTAAAACCCAGTAATAGTTAAGTATATTATTCCAGTATTCCATAGTTTTAATCCAAGATCCAGTGATAAATTAGATATACAATTCCTTATAGACTTAGTAATACCTTTTTACAGTCTGATAATTTGTGTTCTAGAATCTTTAATAAGCTTCCACAGTCTGCATTTCATATTGACTGTAAAAAATTTAATATGGTTATTGAACATCGGTTGATAGCCAATCCTTTATATTCATATGTCAGTGTTAAGTCATAAAACCTTTATAACCTAAAACTAACTGATATCCTAATCTACTAAGTTTTTAGTTATTGTAAATAATATAACCTGTCAGTCTCTCTAATGTGATTTTTACATGTATATATATTTTGTAATATTTTGACTATGTTATAGAATTGTAATGTCTATGCAAATAAACACTTCTATCTATCTATTATGCTTAATATTACTATGCTTCTATCCATCTAACCGTATGGAAATGGAGAATTTCTAATTGAGGGTAGATTTAAAAATGCAAAATAGTATTAAAAACATTGCTGCATCATTACTTTCAATTTTTTTATGAAACATTCTCATGATATGGGTGTATTTATATACATGTTTAAGTTGTAATTGCAAGTATTTCAGGGCAAATAAAAGAGGAGTTTAACAAAGCTCAGTGATACTTTATGTCAATCCCGTCAAGAAACAGGGTGATGTATGCTATCCTTAAATTTATTGGAAGAATGTGTGTTAGCATAGGTTCAATGCAATTATTGTTAATAATGGTTCACATAATTGTGTTCAGGAAACATGTATTAGATAATTGTTACTTTAGATCACTAGCTAAAAGGTAATTGAAATTCTATTTGAATTTAAACTTTCCTTATTTGAAGAATATCAAATCAAATATGTACTTATGATTTCCCTTTTGTAAAATACATCATTCATATACATCAATATCACTGCATCTTAGCTTTAATTTATAGGTAATGATTATCCTAACAGCCTTTAAATAATGAGCTTAAGCTCTTTAAAATTTGAATTATTGTGACTTTTTATGGAGGAAAGCATATATTTCTCATCTCATCATAGTATATTTTTATGTATTAGTTTCATAAAACTTAATATATTGCTAAAAGGGTGGATAGAAAGAACATTGGGCTACACTAAAAAGAATTGAAGCAGAGTCTCTAATGGTTCCAATATGAATTCTCAGCTTCATACATTGCACTTCTTTATAAACTTTGTAATATTGGACTAACAGTAGGTATTGCTTTTATAATGTTACAGGACACTGAGAAAATCTACTAAGATTTAGTTTATTTTATTCTTATATTGAGTTAACCCAACCCAAAAATAAAAGATACCTATCCGTTTATACGAATCGAGGTCTAACTAGCTGACCAATAGTAAACTGATTTGAAGACAGGGTAAATTTCTAGTTTCACACATTCAGCCTTTTTTTTTTGTCAAGTGGTTTTGGCCCGATTTCGACGATATTTTAGGTGGAGGCACTTGAAAGATGGCGGCATATTTTACGTATTATAGTGAATCTGAACGTCCTAGAAACTAGAAATTTACCGACAGGGTAAATTTCTATTTACCGAAGACAGCAACAGTTCCAACAATAACTTTATGAAGCACCAAAGGAATTCGTGGAAATCTAACCTCCAAGAAATCAGTCAGTGAGTGTATTGAAGGTACTGTGTACTTACTAATTTTCTACTTCTTTCACTGATACTAAGTTCTTAAAATCACGAACCGACTTCCAGTTAATAAAATTACGAAATTTAGGGATTCACTGTAGGGCTGATAGTATATTAGATATCGATATTTTATTACCATAAGTGTGCTCGAATTTGGGCACTGGAATATCTTCTGCGATCAATTTATATTAAATTCAAACATCAACCATATAAGACCATACAAACTAACTAATGCAATTATAAATATCTTCCCAGTAAGATTTCTTTCAAAACTTTTGTAAGCAATCAACAAAGGACAACAACAAATCTTAGTTACCTAAAATTTCATACATAACATCGATATTTACATCTGCTTTTACACGCCTTGTTTCATTCTTCATTTGTCTACTCGTTTGCCCTCTCATTGGTTGAGATGAAGCACGTGACCGTCACTTTCGGAAATGCTGCGATGTTTCCCCTTAAAGTGGGTGGGGGCAGTCGGTTTGGTAGTTTTCTGCCCGACAATGCTACAAAATAGGATTTAGAGGCCGAGTCGGTGAGAGATCACGATTTCTTCTCCAGTAGGTTGGATTTGAAATCGAACCAACTGCTTCCAAACCGACGAGTTACATAATATGGCCCCAGGCTCGTGGTTTCTTCTCCGACGCATACTCTTGCTTTAAAATAAAATGTGGTAATTCGCGAATTCCAGAAAAATCAGCGAAACAATGTCATCCGGAATTCGTCATTAAAAATTGGGCCGAGTTTTCGTTTTCTTTTTAAAGTTAACATTTCCGAATCGTGCAATTATCATATTTTTGAGATAAACTTTGCTTCACTATCCTCGTAATGTTTTCGGTCTGGGGAATTAATCTTGGATGATAACATTTAACCATGGAAGAAGGAGGAGAGGAAGAGCAGCTTCGACGTTCTATCGTATAGCTGTAGATGTCTCTGCTTGTTAGATTCGACCGAAGCGCATCCTACTCTAAGGACTCTAAGCCGCCGCGCCGCCGCTTCCTGATTGGCTGGCAAAGAATAAGTACTTCGATGCTCGGAAATTGGAAGCATGGCAGCCATTGCACGCTGAGTGTTCCAGGAGTGAAGGTCTAAGAGTTAAGCATCAGTTTTCAAGAGGTATCTTCCAATTGATTATTGGTGTTCTCGAAACTTTACTTTTTGGAGTAAGAATAACAGTATTGTTGTTCTATATCCGTAACTACGTAGCAAATCGTATCAGTGTTGGCGAGAATTTTTTATTCAGTTAACAGCCAAATTCGGCCATAATGGAGACGCCATGTGCCGGAATGAAGAGGAAACGTGGGAATTACTGCGCTGCCCTTTGGTGCAATAATTTTTTCGGCTGCAGAATGAATGAACCGATATCATTGTTTGTTTTCCCGAAAGATCCTGTGAGGTGAGTTTTATCATTATTATGAGCAACAGTTGGTGATAACAAGTAATGAATGTATGTACTTAAATGAGATGTTTTTTCCCTCAGAGCGTTTCACTGGCTGAAGTTCTCTCTCCGGGAAGACTTGATGGGGAAGAACGTAAAGAATATGCGGCTCTGCAGTGACCATTTCACGGAGGGAGATTTTAAAAGTAAAACGCCACGTGTTTTACTGAAACCGAACGCTATTCCTAGCCGTTACGAATGGAAGTTTGGGGAGGAAGAAGGTGAGTTTAAATGACGAAAATACGTTTTCTATTCGATATGTTATCTTTTTAAAACCGTAAGGTATATGTATTTTTTATTCATATAACCAAACTTTGTTATTTAACGTTCCGCATGCACATTATTGTTGATGTCCGCGGTAAATATTTGGAGTTTTGCCTTCTTTAGTTTTAACGATCACAACTGGCGTTGGAAATCACTATTATGATTTATTAGTAACTAGCTGAAGCGCCCGTTGATTCTCAACGGGGAATATAGAAGTAGATTAAATTCAAGTTGCCGGTCGTGCAATGCGTAAATTCCCTTTAGAATAAGGTCTAAAATCCCAAGCTATTCTTACTGTACAGGAAAATTCATGAGCTCGGCTCAAAAATCTCATTGATCGTGAGGAAGATTGGCTGTTTACAACCTCAAACATTTTTGGATAATTCACGCGTATTTTATCAAAATTCTCCAAATTTCGATTAGGAAACAATATTCCACGATCAAAATTAGAACATTCATTTAATTTCCGTTCTTTTGCTACTTGTTTCGACTCCGCACGACTATTCTTCTGTTTTTTATTCTTCAAAAGAAATATAGCCTGCTACCGATTAAAGTGAAGATTAGATTTATTCTTTATGGAAACCCATCTGAGCGATCTTGGTTCGAAACCAGCAAAATTATCGAATAAAATTGAGACAGTACATCCTTCCTGGTCCCAGAAAACACGTACGCAAAGTTTGACGCGAATCTTGCAAACGGTTTGTACTAAAATCGAAGACACACAATCTTCTGACTGTAATTACGTTCCTGCAATTGCTGGTTACCTTCTTACAGAAAATTTCTCGTTATCCATGTAATATATCGTACTCTTCAATCATCAGCTTTATGGGCCAAAGTCCACGAGTATTTTTACGGGATAAAGCATGAGCTCGGATTCAACAATGGGATCGGTCGTCAGGGGGATGAGTTGTTTACAGCCTCGAATTTTCACGAAAGTTTTGTATATTTTACCAATATTCTCGCAAATTCTAATCGAAAGTAAGATTCCACGACTAAAATAAGAATCTTTATTCAATTTTCTTTCTTTCGGTGTTTGTCTCGACTCTGTACGACTATTTCTTCTAATTTAATTCTTCAGGAGAAATAAAGCCTGCAACCGATGAAAGTGAAGCTTACGTGTATTCCTTATGAAAATTTATCTGAGCGATCTTGGTTCGAATCCAGCAAAATTCTTGAATACAAATGCGACAGTACTTCCTTCCTGATGTCAGAGGACACGTATGCAAAGTTTGAGACAAATCGGGCAAACGGTGTGGACTCCAATCCAAAACAAACAAACCCACAAACACACAAACCCACAAACACACAAACACACAGAATTTCTGCTTTATATATATAGATAACAATTTGTAATGTTGTAATAATTCTGAGCATCACTGAACGGCATTGTTTATTTTCAGACGTCGGTGTAATGGAAACTGCAAAGGAATGGGTTCCTAATTCAATTCGTGACGAAGCAAATGCTTCCTCGTTGGATGTTGTAGAGGTTTCAGGTATGTTCATTTTCTTATCAAACTGTCTATTTAAGAACCTTAAGGATGTATTAGTAGTCACAAATAATCATCGATTATATCTATCATTAACTGTAGTTTCGTATTCATAGTCTTTCGAGATTCTCAAATTGGTGATTAACGAATCGTTGTGTATTTGGTATTCATATATAATATAACAATATTTATATAGAATAATGTACGATTATTTTCTAATTAAGAGTCTATGTAATTATTTGCATGAATTATCGAATCGTGAATTACCGTCTGGGGCGTAATCAATTCGTCATCTTGTTATTTCAAGTTGAATTAAACATTGGTTTTAGACAATATGATCGCGGCAGATACTTAAGTGAAAAGCAATAGATTTTCCTTCATTATTGGTTTATGTCCTGCCTGAAAAAGCAGACGATATTGCGGTAAAGTGCGGTGGAGTATATAGGGAACTGTTGCTAGTGGTTAAGTGGCTAATTAGTTACATATATTGAGCTTGAGGAAAACAAAATTTCATGTTATTTCTAATTACTCGAGCGCTATATTAATCCAATAACTAATAATAAGCCTTATTTCTAATTCCTGAATTATGGAATTATTGTGAATCAGTGATATGAGAATAATCACTGATTTGTGATTGCATGATTATTCAGTAAATCACTATGCAACTGTGATTACTGCCCTAAGATGCCCTTTTCATTGACTATTTCTGTGATTATAATAGCTTTCATTCTTGTTTCAGTGTGTGATGTGGATGACTCCATCACTGAGCCCATTGTGGGGGAAGGCACTCCTTCCACTCCACGGAAAAATGATGGCTCACCTTCTGCGGGAGCTTCTCAAAATGATGACACCAGTATTCCCTCTGCAAGTGTTATTGCTGGTAAGTATCCTTATTATGCACTTATTTGATACATTGTCTGTATTTATTAAATTGGTTACATGCCCGATTTCATGGTGCTTCTTAGCTCCCTACCTTATGTGAACTAATCTTCTTCTCTATTTTTAATGTAGCCTGTGTCTCCACACCACGATCACGATGCAGTCGTTTGAACTGGACTCCACGCACCTCAAGAAGAGTGATGCAGTACACTAGCAGCATTGCAAGACTGCGCTCTAATCTATTTAGAGAGAGGCAGAAGGGAAGAGCGAGGATAACAAGGCAGGACTTTATTGATCATTGTAAAGTGTACCTGCCAAAATCTTCCCAGAAACTTTTCCTTGCTCAAGTTAAGATGAGCAAGGTAAACAAGTTTGGGAGGAGGTGGCCTCCTTACATGAAAGATTTCGCATTAAGCATGTACTATCATGGGCCAAGAGCCTATAAATTCTTACAAAGAACTCTCTGCCTTCCATCAAGATCATCCTTGATTAGCTGGGAAAAGAAGGTTCATGTGAAACCTGGGGTGGATGAGAATGCCATGCAGGCTATGGAAGAGCAGGCAAAGAAAATGAAAAGGGAGGATTTGGTTGTAGCTTTAACAATTGATGAAATGGCTGTAAAAGAAAACTTATTTTATGATGTGACCACAGATTCTGTTGTGGGTTTTTGTAATTATGGCAAAGGTAGTGTCACTACTATGGGGAATCAGTGCTTAGTTGCTATGGTTAAGGGGTTAAATAAGAAGTGGAAACAGGCCATTGGCTACTGGGTCACGAACAATAGCACAGATGTTAATGTATTGCATAGTCTAGTTTTAGAATGTATTACTAGGCTTAGGATAATAGGTTATAGTGTTAAAGTTTTAATTTGTGATCAGGGGCCTCATAACCTCAAGTTGTGCCGGATGCTTCAAGTATCTCATCAGTCTCCCTTTTTTTATGTAGATGAAGAGGTTGTTTATTTTATGTTTGATCCCCCTCATCTTTTGAAATCTATTAGGAATAATTTAGCTAGGTATAGATTGAATTTTGATGGTAGTATTGTAGAATGGTCTCATTTCAAAAACTTGTTTGAGCTAAATGATCCACTCAAGTTAACAATGATACCAAAGATAACAAAATTCCACACTGATGTCAGGGCTTTCAAAAAAATGAAAGTGAAATTGGCCTCTCAGGTTTTCAGTACTAGTGTTTACGTTGCTATCTGTGCTTTTGTTGCCATGGGGAAACTCCCAAACTCTGCCATGCATACTGGTAATTTTTTTAGTTTTATGGATAAATTGTTTGATACATTTAATAGTAATCAGCTGCGACGCCACCCATTCAAGTTTCGGTATGCTATGATGGAGGGAAGCCCTCATGCTGCGTTCCTTGAAGAAGCTTTCCTCAAGTTGAAGAATAGCTTCTTTGAGGAATGCAGGCGGCAACCACCATGCTTGAATGGGTGGCTCATTAGTATTAGTTGTTTGTTAAAATTACAGGTAGATTTGAAGGATCAGTTTGGCATTGTGAAGCTAAGGACCAGAACTTTGAATCAAGATGCCTTGGAGAACATGTTCTCTGTGATCCGACAGCAACATGGGTGTAACAAAAACCCCACAGTTGTGCAGTTTGGAAGAGGGTACAAGCAGTTGATGCTCACATCCGTTTCCAAACTGTCTAGGAGTAGTAATTGTGAGTTAGATTTAGAACAGTTTTTAGTTAAATATAGTAATTTTGTTTCAAAAAATAGTTCTAGGTTAGACAGCACTGGTTCCCTTGATGGAGATGATATATTTAGTGATATTAGGTTTAGTGAAGATTTAGATTTAGAGGAATTGAATGTTATTTATTATGTAAGTGGCTACCTTTGTAAATTGTTTCTGAAGAAACATAATTGTGAGCAGTGCAGGTCGCACTTAGTGGATGTGCATACATCAGGGGGAATCATTGCACACCACCAACTATTCACCCACCTCAAAGGGCAGAAAGAGTTAGGTGGTGATTATGGCAATCTACTAATCCCCAAAGAGAAAATTTTCGCTGCCATTAAGGATTGGGAAAGACTATTTCAGTGTGTGTTTCCCGATGCTGTTGGTAGAGAGGGCATTGGGAAATATATGACACAAATAATGCTGGTTAATGGGCCAGCAGTGGCACTTCCATGCATATCATCTGGGTCTTTGTTGTTAGACATTTTTATTAGAGTAAGAACTTTCTGGGGGGTTAAATTTATGAATAGGAAGGAGCTGTAGATGGTTAATTTTATTGTTAGGGGTTTGTTGTATTGTGTTTTTTGTTGCTGTTGGTACATTTTGTTGATGTTTGTTGTTATAGTGTATAGTTATATAATATATGTAGTAGTTATTGCTATTAACTCATATAAACATATTGTTATTGAGTTTATTTGTTGTAATGTAATGAATTATGCAGATTTTTTGGAAATAAAATTAATTTACCATAATCTCTTTTTTATCCTTTAAATCATCTCCTAGTACTTGTTTCTCCTGAGGTCTTGTCATTTGTTACATATTCCATGGGTGGAATTCTTCGAACTTTAAATTTTTAGCATTAATGGATTATTTACGTTAAACATCTTCAATATCCTGAGTTCAGTATTAAATTCCGTTTATTCTTTGGGAAGCCAATTATTGTTTTTAAATTCTCCATGAAAAGTCATTAATTTTTCGGTGATTGAATTGAATTGGAAGAAATCTCAAGCGGATGTTCAGGGTTCTATTTTGAAATTGCCGCCGCTAAAACAGTTTGGCCACCAGAGTGCAGCACTCAAAATTTATTACCATAGGGCTTATGGGAGCTGCTCTTCCTCTCCTCCTTCTTCCATGATTTAACTTCTGGGACGAATGCATGCCCTTGCCACTAGCTTACGGGATCACCCACCTACGGAATATGTTAAGAGAACGTAGCATTCAAGGAAAGGGTTAAGGTACTGACAACAGAACGAAGCATTGGTAAAAGGGTGGTCATGTCCCAGTAGTCAAATAGTTTTATATGTTTTCGTAAGCAATTAGTTGGCAATTATAAGTAGTTTTGTATAGCGATGGGTAAAAACGACCATTTTTGATGTTTCCTCGCTTCCCCGGTAGGACAATTTAGACTTATTTCAACTCTAACAGGCACCCATTTCCCATTTCTGTTAAAAGACCTTGGAAGCGTAATTAGCTTGAAAACCAACTATAGCTTGCTATCCGGACGTGAGGGTGACATCTTTTTTTTTAAAACAAAGCAACATTTGCGACAAAAACACTGCTTAATTTAGTGAATATCACGCTTATTTCAGGATGTGAAACTCGTCGATCGCCGCTACATCTGGCGTCCAAATGCCTGAACTACCACAAAAAACATGGTCTCCGGAGGCCATTTCTGTACCTGGTTCACTATAATCAACATATCTCAGTAACTACAAGAGGTACTTACTTCTTTTAAATTGCTTAATAAGCCGCAATTTTTCAAGTGTCTTCCCAGAAAATTTCATCGAAATAGGGCAATTTTTTAATTAAAAAAATATTATTTCCAAACAGTCCTCATCGATAACTTTACCTAGCGATGCTTTATTTGCGGCAATAGATCGGCGATGAGTTGAAAATCCGATTAATTAATTATCATGAAGTGGCGATAGTGATACATGCATAAGGGAGATGATAAGAAATGTGATGAACTTTCATTATCCATTCAAACAAATTCGCGAAGAGGATTCGTGACGCAAAACTTCTTCCACCTTTCCTCCTCCTTTTCTCCTCCCTTCCTCTAACTCCCTCCATCCTCCTAAACTGAAAATCCTCCGCCTCGCACAGTTCCTGTCCTGCTTCCACCTTTCAACACGGGGCGTTCACTTCTATTAGATTGTAGTCATGCTTTTGGCCTTCATTTTCAGTTCTTCGCGTGCAATCGAGATGTTCACATCGAAAACGTATCTTTTAGAGGACTTACCTATATTAGCAAAGTGCAAGTGTGTTTCGTGCTTTATCACCAAGAAATTGTACTTCGAGTTTTTCTTGCTGAACATACAAGGATTTTAGTCGGTTTACGAAGTGCTGCGGAAAATAATTCGAGTGTCGCGCAATTGCCCTAAGAAATATTGTGGAATTGTGACTGAAGTGCTTATTTATAAAATATTCCTGCGCCCAACGTTATTTTATGGAAATGCTGCGAACTATTATAAATACGCGACGCGGCAGTTGCTAAGGACAATAATGGTAGCGAGAGAAAAATAAATAAACAGTTTGAGTTGTGTTTGGTGTTGAGCGTGTTGATGAAGTAAAGTTTCTGTATTGATTACGATCGGGAATAAAGTGTTATTTTTTTGGATTACGAGAGTTGAGTAAATTATCCCGAAGGTAAGAAAATACTATCAATTGCTTCTTCATGCCGTATTTTTTAAACGAATTGCTATTTTTTACTGTAAATATATCAAGTGACTGATCATATTTCTCACCTTCTTTCCATATTTTTTTATGAAAATTATTATTTCTCCAGTTTATCTGAACAGAGACTTCGCGGAAACTAATATCATATCGTGCTTTAAATTTATCTTTTGTCGCTTTTTGTTGAATCACAATGTTATTAAAACAAAAGACCTTAAACGAAGTAGTGCATTAGCTGATATAATGTCGATGTGCAGATTTGATCTAATCATATGACGGCTCATAAAAAAAGTAATTCTTTAGAATCGAAGAGTATTTTCCACTGAAACATCCGAAATTAAATTGCTCAACCCTGTTGTATCGTTTTATCTAGAAAAACGACTGTAAGCTATTAATTTTAATTTCAGCATAGTACTTGTGGTGACAATAAATGTGGCTACGATGGAGTCAAACTGCTATTCTTTTGATTACATATCTACACGATCTAACTAAAACATTGCGTCCAGAAAGCATTATTATTTAAAATAAGATTTTTAAAAACATCCGTTTGTTTTTTATAATTTTTAAATTAAACTTGATTATAATGAAAATAGACTTTAATTTGACAGCACTACGAAAGTCGTTTCTCGGCTAATTCTTGATATTTAATTAGGAAGCTTTGATTCTAACAATTAACTCTGGTGAGCGATAAAATTAAAAAAAGATTTTCAAATATATCTTTTTGTTCTTTTAAATGAAATATGGTTATAATAAAATAGGTTTTATTTTGAATGACATCACGACTACTTAAGTCGTTTTCCTTGCTACTTTCTTGATTGTAAAAAAATTTGAAATAAAATTTTTATTTTAGAAAATTTTGATCTAAACTATAATTTCCGATAAGCAGTATTAATTTAAAATACGATTATTAAAAACATTTAATTTTAATTGATATGAAAGTGGACTATAATGTAAGTAGATTTTATTTTGACATGAAACACTAAATTCAAAGTGCTATTTTTGGTACAATATATTATTTAACTATCTTACTCTTAATACAAGGTATAGTTATTGTACAAAGAATCTTAAATAAAACCTGAATTGGTAAAAAAAGAGTTATTGGCAAATAAAGTAATATGGAAGACCAAGAATAGATTAATATTTACAAGAAAAGTGAGGGAAAACAGGATAAGGTGAGCCTTTCTTGTCTCATCTGTTAGTTCCTGGTTTTGAATTGTTGTATGGTATACTTATGTTAATATTATACAGACTGATTTAAACTATATATAGATACAAAATATTACACAAGGCATAGAAAGTGTGATAACATTTAATATTTTTTGTTCCAAACTTATAAAAAGTCACTTATGTCCTTAAGTCTATATTTATGGACAAAGTCTCTCTTTGGAGCTAAAGCCCTATAGCCTCCATTCCGATCAGCCTCCACTTCTCTGTCTTCTCACTTTCATCTTCTTCAAGTCCTTTACGAATTAGCCATCTCAATCTGGACCTTCCACTCCTAGCTGGATTCAGTATCCCTTCTTCGGCATTCCTGTTTCATGCATCCTTTCCACATGGTCCAAACATTATATTCTCAAAGATTTTGTGAACTTAACCACATCTTTCCCGATTCATTATTGTCTTTAACTCCTCTTTCGTTCTCCTTTGCCATAATCCATTCTCAATAACAGGTCGGCATATTCTCTGCAATTGCTTTCAAATCTTACCAGGGCCATACTCTTGTGAGTGTCCATTTTTATGCTCCAAAGTTACCACTGGTCTGGTAATTGGTTTATATATTTGTATTTAAGTGTTTCTGTTTATTAACTTTCTCTTGAGTATCTTCTTATTTGCAAAGTAAGTTTTATTCCTTGCTTGTATTCTCTCCTTTATTCATATTATGCTTTTTTTAAGTTATATATTTTATAGAAATTTAAACTCTTCCACACTATTAAATTTTATTGTGACGTTTTAGAATCTGCTGTAATATGCCACAACTTTGAAATCCAGAAATAAGAGAAAAGCTGTGGATAGCTTTCTTTTAAGATCTACAAAACGTTTTACTATGCTTATCCTAGATAGAGCCCAGTTAATTATAATTAAAATCATTGCTAGAGAAGTAAGATTCTAATTTAACCCTTCCTTGACTGTGCCCTGAAAACTTCCAAAAACAGCTGTGTGGGGTACTTGGGTACCCCAACGCTTTTTTTCATGAATATTAAGTTGTTTTTTCTTTTACTTAACCTTTAATTATGTTTAGAAATACATTATTGATTATTTTGTTGAGATTATCTTTCATTTCTTTGGAGGTAGCGTTGGAGTTGATAGCTATATTATGACGTCAGGCAAACCCAAAAACATCCCTTTAAATGAGATGATAGTGTGATATAATTACTGTTAATGTGATAAATAATGAATCAATTGAAAGGATGACTGAATTGCCACAATCACACGACATTACATTGCGTATAGCAATCCAAGCGAAAGTGGCTGTGCGGGGTACTTTGGTACCCCATTCGAAAACTAAAGATATTTTGCAAATGAGTCTTAGAAACAAATTTCTTTAAATTTCATAATATAAAAGAAACATCGATGCACGAATGCATGGAATAAGAAACATGTGTGGTTAAAAATAAAACTTTTCTATCGATTTTAGCTATATTGGGGTTCTCCAGTACCCCGCAATGTCAAAGAAGGGTTAAAAGAACACAGCAATAGAAAATATAGTTCAGAAAAAGAGAGAAAAATTGATTTATTATTCTTTTAAAACATAACATAACAAGGTTTAAAGATTTCATATAGTGATGAACAGTTTCACACACAAATTGAAGCACACAAATTTGAGAAATGGTTCAAGTAAAAACAGATGCTCGAAAATTACTCTTTGCATAGATAAAATAACAATT